>QANY01009930.1:0-32899 GCA_003255025.1 Datisca glomerata
TTTGTACCCAGAGCTTCCATTCCAAACAAACCCGCTGATAGAACAATCCAGAGGAGATGTAGGAGCTGCAAAAATAAGTTGATGAGCTCATGGAGAAGGGGTATGTACGTGAAAGCATGAGTCCATGTGCTGTCCCCGTAATGCTTGTGCCTTAATAGGATGGAACATGGAGGATGTGTGTTGATTGTCGAGCCACAAAAAACATCACTGTAAAGTATCACCATCCCATTCCTAGAGTAGATGATATGCTTGATGAGTTACATGGTTCTTGTGTGTTTACTAAAATTGATCTTAAAAGTGGATATCTTCAAATTAGGATGAAGAAGGTGGTGAATGGAAAACGGTTTTCAAAACAAAATATGGTTTATATGAGTGGTTAGTAATGTCTTTTGGCTCGACTAATGCACCTAGCACTTTCATGAGATTAATGAACCATGTGGTTGTTTATTTTGATGACATATTGATTTATAGCAAAGATATCGATGAGCATGCAATACACTTGAAATCTGTTCTTGAAGTTTTGAGAAAAGAAAAATTGTTAGCTAACCTCAAGAAATGTACATTTTGCACGGATAAATTGGTGTTTCTAAGGTTTGTTGTTCGCGCTAAGAGAATTGAGGTAGATGAGAAAAAAATAAAAGCAATTAGAGATTGGCCGATACCTAGAAGTATTGGGGAGGTTAGGAGCTTCCATGGGTTAGCTAGCTTTTATAGAAGATTTGTGAAAAATTCTAACACCGTAGTTGCTAACCGAAGTCATTAAAAAGAATGTTGGATTTAAGTGGGGTGAACTAGGAACAAAACTCTTATTTTCAACCACTTGTCACCCTCAAACTGATGGTCAAACCGAGGTAGTAAATAGAACTTTGTCGACCTTGTTAAGAGCTATCATCCAAAAGAACTTGAAGTCATGGGAGAAGTGGTTACCACATGTAGAGTTTGCATACAATAGACATGTGCATTCGGCAACACAATTTTCACCATTTGAAGTTGTATATGGTTTTAATCCACTAACTCCTTTGGATTTGCTTCCTTTACCCATGAAAGAATATGTTAACTTAGATGGCAAAAAGAAAGCTGAATTTGTGAGGAATATCCATGAGAAAACACAGCTCAACATTGAAAAGAGAACCGAGCATTATGCCAAGCGAGCAAACAAAGGAAGGAAAATAATTATCTTTGAACCCAGAGATTGGGTATGGCTGCACATGAGAAAAAAGAGATTTCTCGAACAAAGGAGGTCCAAATTGCAGCCAAGGGGTGACGGACCATTCCGAGTCCTTGCAAGAATCATTGACAATGCCTATAAGCTAGACCTGCCCGGTGAGTATAATGTAAGTGCTACATTTAATGTGACTGACTTGTCCCCGTTTGATGTAGGTGACGATTTGAGGACAAATCCTTCTCAAGAGGGAGGGAATGATGAGGATCTGGTTGTATAAGCTCAAATGATGGATCCATTTCAAGTAACAAGCGGTCCAATCATAAGAGCTAGAGCAAAGAGGATGGCTGAAGCATTCAATGGGCTAGTGGAGCAAGTGGAGGCGCAAACAAGTGTGGAGATGTTTAATTCTGGAAAAGAAGAAGTTAGACTTGTCAACTTCATAACCTACATGGAGCATGACGTGGCGTCCAACATGGCAGCCCACATGGAGCATGACGTGGTGTCCAACATGACATCATACATGGAGCATGATGTGACGTCCAACATGGCAGCCTACATGGGACATGATGTGGAGTCCAACATGACAGCCCGCATGGAGCATGACTTGGCATTTTAAATGATGACAAGTGATCAAGACACCTTGGCAATCCTAATCTAGAAGTGGACAACCAATAGGAGTCTTTTGGGTGGATTACAAGTTCCTTATTTATTGTAATTAATATTTTTTTATATTTTAAATTTAGTTTAGGTGATTTAAACACTTTAGGACTCTTTAGGCTTCTAGTTTTTCTATTTAAGCATGGTTTCACAATGTATTAAACAACTTTTGATCAATATAATTTCTTGGTGAGAGTTTTCTCTTTGGTTCTTCTTAGAACTTTTCAGACTTATCAAGAATATTCTTGTGGCGTCTAAAACCTAGACTTATCACTCACTTTTCCTTTTTGTTCTTGAGTGTGGTGTCTAAACCATACCTTTGGTTCACATCAATTTGGGTCTTAGGTCTTATACCTAAGGTTCTCTTTGTGTCATAAAAAATGGGTCAGGGTTTCCTCTTCTTTAAAATCGATCCTTGTGTTCTTGAACCATCATTGTTATCGGGTTTCATCGCAAAGCGACGACGAGGTTCATATCAGTTTTCGCACAAATGATACTAATATAGGTTTAGTGGATAGGTGGGGTCTTAACCCAAGCATTTTGTAAACCTTGGTTGTCTTATAAAACCTTGGTATCCAATTTGAGTACTTTACATATTACCAGTTTAGTTTACGGGCAGATCTTAAGCTTCTCATTAGGCTCTAATTTTTTTATTTTCTGGGGTATGCCCCTGTACAAGTGTAAGTATCTTTTGGTTTATGCAATTCCAAATACTTATTCCAAGCATGTATTGGATTTCAAAAGTCCGTTTGAGTTCATGTCACGCGTAAAAGAATCAAGTTCATCTAGTTTGGTCCTAAACACATTCCAATGGGTCGTTTTGAATCCGTATGGCACTAGAAACACCTAAAACGAAAACAACACTCCTAATTCTTATCCAAAACATGTATTGGGTGTCAAAAGTCAGTTCCAGTGCATGCCATACCCTAAAGATCAAAGTTTAACCAACCTCATCTTGTACGGTCCTAAACACATCCCGTTGTCTCTATTCGACTCCGTATGGCACTGAAAGCACCTAAATTGATTACAACACTCCAAATTCTTATATCCCAAATGTGTATTGAGTGTCAAAAGCTAGTTCAAGTGCATGTCATGCCCAAAAGATCCACGTTTAGCGATGCTCATCTTTTTTTGGGTAAATTAAAAGATTGTATTAACCGAAGAAGATACTAACGAATATACAAGAGGCAAACCCCAGGAAAACAGAAAAACAAAGATTAAGTTGAGAACAATCTAAACACAGATTGGAACCAACTCAACAACCAAAAGGATTGCAACAAGAGAAACAACAAGAAAGCATTAAGTATAAAAAATAGAAGCATTCAACCCCCAAGCAAGCTCAATGCTTATGTTCTTTTTAGTCATAGAGAAACCACTAAGACTCCAAAATCTTCCCCTAATGGCATTAACAATGCAAGCCAAGACCACTTTCTTGTCTCTCAGCTTGCCTTCAAAAACTCTAGCATTTCTTTCTCTCCAAATATGGTAGACAAAGGTGCAGAACATAAGCTTCAGTAAAAGCCCCAAAAGGTCAACAATCTTAGATTTCACAAGAAGCTAAGAGATCAACTAATTCCAATTCCTAGGAGAGGAGATCAATCCACACCAACCAACCAAACTCTGCCAGATATGACTGGAGAAAGGGCAAGAAACAAACAGGTGCTAAGAAGTTTCCACATGAGGCAAGCAAAGCACACAAGGAATGATGTTGGGAGTCCTAGAAGTGGAGGCCCAAGACGCCTATTAACAGCAGCAAGCCAAGTAATGAAGCTATATCTTGGGATGTGCTTCTTAAATCAAATAAGAGGAGCCCATCTCACTTTATCTCCACCTGGAGCAAGAGCCCTATAAGTATGCCCCACAGAGAATATACCAGAAATAGAAGGAGTCCAAAGCCAAGAGTCCAAAGAGTGCTCCCTAGGAGGGGGGAGAGGGACCTCCCTAATAGTGATAAGCTCATGGGAGTTAGAGGTTGGCCAGTTCCAAGTACCATTATGAATGACCGAGCTCACCTTTGTATTCCAATCCCAACCAGTACCAAAATGAATCCTAGGCCCAAACTTTTGTGCCAATGCCCCCAAAGGGTGCCAAGGGTCCTGGAGAAGAGAAAGTTGCACACCATTCCCCACCTGAGCTTTGCAAAACCTAGCAAACTTGTCTTTAACTTTCAAAATCTTCCTCCAACTCCATTAAGGGTTAGAAGTAGGCTTAACCAAGAAAATAGAGCTCTTCTTGATCAAGAAGGCCTTACACCAGTCCTTCCAAAGGGAAGCTTTAACCAAGGAGACAAGGAACCAAAAATGCCTAGCCGCTGCCACCTCATTAGCCAAAGAGAAATCTCTAACGCATAGCGATGTTCATCTAGTTTGGCCTAAACACATCCCATTGGCACTTTTTAACTCCGAATGGCAATAGAAGCACCTAAAATGAGCAAAACACTCCAAGCACTTATCCCAAACGTGTATTAGGCGTCAAAAATTTGTTCAAGTGCATGACATGCACAAAAGATCCAAGTTTAGCCAAGTTCATCTAGTTTGACCTAAACAGATCCCATTGGTTCTTTTTTACTCCAATTGGCACTAAAAGCACCAAAAATGGTGACAACAATCTAAATTATCATCCCAAACGTGTATTCCGTGTCAAAAATCAGTTCGAGTGCATGCCATGCCTGTAAGATCCAAGTTTAGCCAACCTCATCTTGTACGACCCCAAACAAGTCCCATTGTGTCTTTTTGGCTCCGTATGGTTCTAGAAGCACCTCAAATGACAACAACACTACAAATTCTTATATCACAAACATGTATTGGTTGTCAAAAATCAATTCGAGTGGATGTCAGGACCAAAATATCAAAGTTTAGAGTAGTTCATCTAGTTTGGCCCTAAACACGTCCAATTGGGTCTTTTTGTTTACTCCGTATGGCATTAGGAGCACATAAAACGTCCACAACACTCCAAAGTCTCATCCCAAAAGTCTATTGGGTGTCAAAAGTCCATTCGAGTGCATGCCATGCCCAAAAGATCAAAGTTTGGCCAAGTTCATTTAGTTTCTTCCAAAACACATTCCATTTGGGTCTTTTTGATTCTTTATGACAGTAGAAACACATAAAATGACCACAACACTCAGAATTCTTATCCCAAACGTGTATTGCATGGAAAAAGTCAGTTTGGATGCATGCCATACCCAAAAGTGCCAAGTTCATCTAGTTTGGGCCCAAACACGTCCCGTTGGGAATTTTTGACTCTATATAACAGTAGAAGCACCTAAAATGACCACAACAATCCAAATTCTTATCTAAAACGTGTATTAGGTGTCAAAAGTCAGTTCAACTGCATGCCATGCCCGGTCTAAATTTAGTAAAGTTCATCTAGTCTGGCTTAAACACATCCCTTGGGTCTTTTTCACTCTAAATGGCACTAGAAGCACCTAAAGCGACCACAACACTCAAAATTTCTTCTCTCAAACGTGTATTGGGTGTCAAACGTATGTTCCAGTGCATGCCATGCACAAAAGATCCATGTTTAGCCAAGTTCGTGTAGTTTCACCTAAACACGTCCCATTGGGTCATTTTGACTACGTATGACACTAAAATCACCTAAAATGACCACAACACTCCAAATTCTTATCCCAAACATATATTCAGTGTCAAAAGTCAGTTTGAAAGCACAATGATGTAAATCTAGGAGCTGAAAATGGACGTGGGGCTGAGCATACATGCGGGAATGGAGCTGAACTTGCACAAGATCCTTTATCACTCCCTGGTGGTCCAATTACAAGACTTAGAGCCCAAAATTTTAAGAAAGAACTTATTGGGCTGATTCAAGAGAATTGGAATGATTCTGGAAAAGTGAAGCCCAATGTGGATCCAAATGAAAATCAAGGCTTTATCCAAAACATGAATTGGAGGAGTTTGAAAAGCCATATATGAACCAGGGCAGGTTTGAGCGTGGTTATGGGAATAGAGAAGTTAGGATGGGTAGACCTAGGAGGGATAATGATCTAGGAAACATAAAGATCAAAATCCCATCTTTTCAAGGTAAAAATGATCCGAAAGCTTACTTGGAGTGGGAAACTAAAGTAGAGATGGTGTTTGACTATCACAACTACTCGGAGATAAAGAAGATTAAGTTGGCAGCAATTGAATTCACCGATTATGCCATTGTTTGGTGGAATCAGTTACAAAATAATAGAAGGACGGATAGAGAGCCACCCGTGGGCACTTGGGAGGAGATGAAATTGCATATGAGGAGGCGTTTTGTACCAAGCCACTATTATAGGAGTTTGTTCAAAAACTACAGAGGCTAACTCAAGGTTCCAAGAGTGTAGATGAATACTACAAGGAGATGGAGGTAGCTATGATCCGGGCAGACACGCAAGAGGACCGTGAAGCCACCACGGCTAGGTTTTTGCATGGTTTAAATCGTGAAATTACGGATATAGTTTATTATAGCACTATGTTGAGTTGTCGGATATGGTGCATCAAGCCATAAAAGTGGAGGAACAACTCAAATGCAAAGGATTGGCTAGGAGAGGACAACTTGTGGCTTTCACAGTACATGGAAGACAGCCCCTAAAAGGGATGAGCAGCAACAAAGCATGTCAAAATTTGAACAATCTAAGAATGCCAAACCCACGATGAACACTTCTCTAGGTAACATCGAAACTTCTATTTCTAAAACCCGTGATATTAAGTGTTTTAAATGTCAAGGGCGGGGTCACACAGCTAGCCAATGTGTAAACAAAAGGGCGATGGTGATAAAAGCCCAAGGTGAGCTTGAATCGGAGGATGAGGAAGTAGTTGATGAAATTCCACCTTTAGAAGATGCTGATGACGAGCAAAATGCTGTGGTTGGAGAATTATTGGTAGTAAGGCAAGTTCTCAACATGCAAGTTAAGGAGGAAGAAAGTAACCGAAGGGAGAATTTGTTTCATACTCGGTGCTTTGTCAAAAAGAAAGTTTGCAGCGTAATTATTGATGGGGGAAGTTGCACAAACGTGGCCAGCACTAATTTGGTGGAGAAGTTGTCCTTAACAACCGTAAAATACACTCATCCTTATCGGCTTCAATGGCTGAATGAATGTGGTGAAATCAAGGTGATAAAGCAAGTGTTGGTAGCATTTTCCATTGGCAAATATGAGGATGAGGTGCTTTGTGATGTGGTTCCTATGCATGCATGTCATATATTGTTGGGAAGACCATGGCAATATGATCGAAGGGCTACACATGATGGGTTCACAAATAAATTTACATTTACTTTTGAAAAGAAACTTATTAACTCTTGTTCTATTAACTCCAAAACAGGTTATGGAGGATCAAGTAAAGTTCAAAAGATCAAATGAAAGGAAGAGAAGAAACTAAGGGAAAAGAAAACGAGAGCATTTCAGCCTTAGTGAGAGCAAGAGAGGAAAAATTCACTTATATTGCAAAAAAAATGTGAGATCAAGAGAAAATTATTTTCACATCGATCCTTTATTGTGCTTATATACAAGGAGGCCTTTTTATGTACTAATGATCTAGCCGATTCTTTGCCGCACATTATTGTTTCTCTTTTGTAGGAGTTTGATGATGTCTTTTCCGAAGAGATACCTCATGGCTTACCACCAATTCGTGGAATCGAACATTAAGTTGTTTTCATACCTGGTGCATCAAACTGACCTGCCTATAGGAGCAATCCTGAGGAAACAAAGGAACTGCAAAGGCAAGTAAGTGAATTATTAGAGAAGGGTTATGTGCGTGAAAGTATGAGTCCTTGTTCGGTTCCGGTGCGGCTAGTTCCTAAGAAAGATGGTACATGGAGGATGTGCGTAGATTGCCGAGCTATTAACAATGTAACGGTAAAGTATCGTCATCCTATTCCTAGACTAGGTGATATGTTGGATGAACTGCATGGTTCTTGTATTTTTACAAAGATTGATCTTATGAATGGATATCACAAAATTAGAATGAAAGAAGGTGATGAATGGAAAATTGCCTTTAAAACTAAACACGGTTTGTACGAGTGGTTAGTGATGTCTTTTGGTTTAACTAATGCTCCGAGCACATTTATGCGTTTGAAAAACCATGTTTTACGTGCATTTATTGGTAGATTTGTAGTTGTTTATTTTGGTGATATCCTAATTTATAGCAAAAACATGGAAGAACATGTAGAGCATTTGGAATCTGTTTTAGATGTGTTAAGGAAAGAAAAGTTGTTTGCTAAACTCAAGAAGTGCACCTTCGCAGGGATAAGCTTGTGTTTCTTGGCTTTGTTGTTAGTTCTAAAGGAATTGAGGTGGACGAGGAAAAGGTGAAGGCAATACAAGAGTGGCCAACGCCAACAACGATCAGCCAAGTGAGGAGTTTTCACGGCCTAACTAGATTCTATAGACGGTTTGTGCGTGATTTTAGTAGCTTGGCCGCCTCACCTACTGAAGTCATCAACAAAATTGTTCCATTTAAGTGGGAAAAGGAACAAGAAAAGCATTCAATTTGATTAAAGAAAAGTTAATTAACGCACCATTGCTTATTTTACCTAACTTTGCTAAAACATTTGAAATTGAGTGTGATGCCTCAGGAATAGGTATTGGAGCTGTTTTGATGCAAGAAGGTCATCCCGTGGCTTATTTTAGTGAAAAGTTGAGTGGGGCAACTCTAAATCATCCAACTTATGATAAGGAGATGTACGCTTTGGTGAGGGCATTGGAAAATTGGCAGCATTATCTATGGCCAAAGGAGTTTGTGATTCACACGGATCGTGAACCCTTGAAATATTTCAAAGGACAGCAAAAGTTGAACAAACAACATGCCAAGTGGGTATAATTCATTGAAACATTTCCTTATGTGATCAAATATAGGCGAAGTAAGGAAAATGTGGTTGCCGACACATGGTCCCGAAGGTATGCCTTTCAATTTTAGACACAAATTGCTTAGTTTTGAATACATTAAGGATTTGTATGCACAAGATTCTGATTTTGGTAATGTGTTCAATGCATGTGAAAAAGTGGCAATTGATAAGTTTTATAGTCATAATGGATTTCTGTTTAGGGATAATAAATTGTGTGTGCTTATGTGTTCTTTGCGTGAATTGCTTGTGAGAGAAACTCATGGAAGAGGATTAATGGGCCATTTTGGAGTAGCTAAGACTTTTGGAGTTTTGCATGAACATTTCTTTTGGCCTCATATGAGGCGTGATGTGCAAAGAATCTGTGAAAAATTATCACATGTAAACAAGCTAAGTCTAAATTAAAACATCATGGCTTGTACACCCCTTTACCTATACCTAGTAAACCTTGGACTGATATTTCTATGGATTTTGTTTTGGGTTTACCTAGAACTAAGAGGGGCAGAGATTCAATTTTTGTGGTGGTTGACAGGTTTTCTAAAATGGCACACTTCATTGCATGTCATAAAACCGATGATGCATCACATATAGCTGATTTGTTGTTCAAAGAAATTGTTAGGCTACATGGCATGCCTAAGACCATTGTTTCTGATAGAGATGCAAAGTTTTTGAGTTATTTTTGGAAGACTTTGTGGGGAAAGTTGGGAACCAAGTTATTATTTTCTACTACTTGTCATCCACAAACTGATGGTCAAACTGAAGTAGTGAATAGAACTTTGTCTTCTTTATTGCGTGCTATTATTAAGAAGAACTTAAAAACGTGGGAAGATTGTTTGTCACGTGTTGAATTTTCTTACAATAGAAGTGCATATTCAGCAACTAAGTTTTCACCGTTTGATTTGTTTATGGATTTATTCATTTGTCTCCTTTGGATTTAATTCCTTCACCTTTGAGTGAACGTGTAAACTTAGACGGGAAAAAGAAGGCTGAATTTGTGAAGCAAATTCATGAGGACTGAACAATATGTCTATCAAGCCAACAAGGGACGCAAGAAGATAGTTTTTGAACTAGGAGAATGGGTTTGGTTGCACTTGAGAAAAGAGCGATTTCTGGAGCAGTGACGTTCAAAACTCCTACCTCGGGGTGTTGATTTGAGGAAAAATCCTTCTTAAGAGGGGGAGAATGATGCAAATCTAGGAGCTGGAAATGGACGTGGGGCTGAGCCGCGGGAATGGAGCGGAACTTGCACAAGATCTTTTATCACTCCCTGGTGGTCCAATTACAAGACTTAGAGTCCAAAATTTCAAGAAAGCACTTATTGGGCGTATTCAAGAGAATTGGAATGATTCTAGAAAAGTGAAGCCCGATGTGAGTCCAAATGAAAATCAAGGATTTATCCATGTCATCAAGGCCATTGAAGAGTCTAATTAGCATACAAAAGCAATTGAAAAGGATAATGAACCTACAAAAAATAGTTATAGAAGAAAAAAAATGTTTTCTAAAGAGAGAAAAGCTCTCCCTTCTCTCTAGAAACCAGGTGAGGATTTTCTGTTGCTTCTCCTCGGGAGGAGCTGAGCTTAGTTTCTAAAATGGTGAATGATGCTTATTTTGAAACCAAGACTCAGCAAGTTTCAAAGATCAGTAAGAAAAGTTTGGGTAAGATGAGCTTTCAGTCTCTTGAAGTTGTTCTAAAATTTAAAGCACATGGGAGTTCGATGCTGGAAAACCCAGAAGTCAGAGTTGCTTCTAGCTCTTCCTTGGAGGAATCTCCAAGTTTGGACAAGATTTTAGCTATGGAGAACAAAGAAGTTGGTGAGAAGAAAGTGTGTGTTCGTGCACTAAATGTGGCAGAAGTACTTGATGCTCGTATTAATGGAGATGACGAGGAGCATGCTACTTGTTTTGGCACCATTAGCTACAACCTTAACTCACCAAATAAGGGAGGAAAGGTCCAAATGGCCATTGATGGCAATGATGAGGAGCAAATCAAAGGTTTGGATGAGCTTTCAATGTCTTGTGGGAACATGTCTTTGGTCTCTTCTTCTCAGGTACACAATGACATGTTATTACTGGATTCTAGTGCTTTAAGGTTTCCTTCATCCTTTGGTGGAGCCACATGTTTTGTAAATGAAGCTTTTACATGTGCTTCTAAGGACAAAAAGCATGTCAGAAGCAAACAAGCTTTCCCTTGTCTCGAAAACTCAGGCAAATCACCAAGGGTTCTCTGGCCAAAGGAGGAGCACGAAGGAGAGAGATGAACAAGGATGAATTCTTTTGTCCATTGGTCAATGAGGTTGTACTTGAGAGCCAATCAACTCCTGCCACCTCACCAATTCTAGCTAACCCTAGTTGTGCATGGAGTATAGACAATGACATGCATTCTTATCAAAAAGTGAAAGGACAAAAGCAAAAGGAGAAAGGACACCTACTCTTGCATACCATGGGCAACAACAAAGCTAAAACTTTGCTTGCAAGGACAGAAAGCATGCCCCAAAACCCAGAGCATGGACAATCAGTCTTAATTGTGGCTGTACCTGAAGATAAAGGTGATTTGACATTGCCTTTGCCCAAGACATCCTTGGAGCACGTTTTAGGTACCCCTTGTACTACCACCTAAGCATGGATATGACTCCTCCACGTCAGCTTCATCAAGGACAGACAACCTGCCCCAAAACTCGGAGCAAGGACAGCCTCTCTTAATTACAGTTGCACCTGAACATAAAGGGGATTTGACCTTGTCTTTGCACAAGACATCATTGGAGCATGTTTCAGGTACCTTTGTACTACAACCTAAGCATGGAAAGGAGACCTCCATGTCAGCTTCATCTTCTCCAACAGCTCGAAAACCTCATTCATCCATTTTTCTAGAATACAATCAAGTAGTTGATGATCTTGAGTTATATGCTTTTACTCAGGGGTTTAGACGAAATTGTGAGTATTATCCTTCCCCCAATGCTTTGAAACCTTTAAAGAATAAGGAGGAGGCTGCTAAAGGTATTTCTGAAGCTTAAGGGCAACACTATCTACCATAAACTTTGTGAAGCTTCACCTAAATCTCAACAATAGGATGGATCTTGGGCTGATAAAGTTAAGAGAAACCAACCTAGTAGGTTTGAGCTTGAGTTTCAGGAGTCTATAATTTATGAAGAACATAGGGTCATTGTTAAGCTCCATGACTCTGTTACAAAAGACTGCTTTGCCAAATGGGAGACTTGTTTGGTTGGCCATTTTGTGGGTAAAACAGCTCCATTACACTTGGTTAAGAGGATTGCGTTGCAGCTTTGGAAAGGGAGAGGTCTCCTTGATGTTCAAGCTTCCATAGGACTCTTCTATTTCAAATTTGATAACTTAGAACATCGAATTATTTCTTTAAAGATGGACCTTGGCATTTGTTAGGGAAACCTCTTATTCTTCAACCATGGGAGCCTAATGTCAAATTCACAAAGGAAAAGTTAGCTAAGATCCCCATTTGGGTGAAACTTTGGAATGTTACCTTAGGGTTGAGAACCTCTGAAGCTCTAAGCTACATTGCTAGTGCAGTGTAGCTATACTCGGATCACTTGACTGCAAAAGGAGTGAACAGAGACTTCGCTATAATCTATATTGAGATTTCAACCAATTCAAGAATTCTTAAGCATCTTGATATTGATCTTGGTATTAAAGAATGTGATCCAATTGATGTTTTTGTAGAGTATGAGGGCCTACCAAAAAGGTGTGACAAGTGTGATATCTTTGGTCATGATTGTGATTTCATCCAGCAAGCTAAAACACTTTCTCCTAATCCCCAAGCTACAGCCCCATCTCTACCACAATCCAACCCTAGCTCCACCTCAAACTCCCCAAATCACTCCTCTCTCTCCTCCCCCACACATTCCACCCCTAAACAATCCCCCATTTCTCCCTCACTTCTCCCAGACACACCTCCCTCAACCCATTTGGATGATGACAGTAGCTGGATTGAGATTCAATCGAAGAGATCAAGACATAGTTGAAGCTTCCCCACTAAGGGTGGAACCTATTGAGAACTCAACTGAGGAAGAAGAGGATAATCTTTCTGTTGTGAGCAAGAACCAAGAGCTTTCCCCCCCTTCTCCTTCTCTAAACACTCCCAGCTCAAGCAAAAGGAGAAAGAAGAAGAAGAAGAAGAAGAAGAAGAAGAAGAAGAAGAAGAAGAAGAAGAAGAAGAAGAAGAAGAAGAATTATAGAAGTCAGTTCAAACTTCTAGAGAGAGAAGCTCTCCCTTCTCTCTAGGTTTTCTTATTTCTGATCTCATGTTTCCTCCCTCATAGTGAGGGAGGAAACTCCATTGTTAATTGTCTCTATTAGCCAAGGTGGATGACAAACTCACTTATGGGGTACTAGCCAAGGTTTCTGCCTAAGGTGATTTCTTCTCTTTAGAAAGCTCTGGTTGATCATGGAGGGAAGAAAGCTTCTCAAAGCTCGGAGCCAGCTTTTGTGTTTTGAAGTTCAAGAGGGCATCTCCCTAGAAGGTGTTCCTCTTTCTCTCTCAGCTAGGGGGGGTCGTGAAATTACTCTTTTGGGGAGTATTCAATGTCTTGGTCAGTCCAAGACCTTACATTATCTTAAGGAGAAGACTAGTTTGAATCAGGGAGTCTATTCCATTGTTGGTTGGTCTCTATCAGCCAAGGTAGGTGAAGTTTTCGCTCATGGAGACATACAAGGCTCCATTCTGTACAAGGCGATCTCTATTCTAAGGAGAAGCCTCTCATGCAAGGTAACCAAGTTTTGGATTTTAATTCTACTCTCTCTTTCAGATCAGTTGAGAGCTAGTTTATCTAAGATTAGAGCCTCCCATGGAGGTTATAGGGGTGGTGCTCAGAGTTTTTCAAGCTTGCCCAGATTTCTTGAGGTTGAAGATGAACTCTCATTTGCTAGAGGGGACAATTTGGCTCATGTGGTAGTGGTAAAGGATGGAGGTGACAGCTCCTTTTTTGAAGCCTACTGTTTCTCTCTCCAATCAAAGTGAAGGAGGTGTGAGCTCCTTTTTAAAGCCTACTATTTCTCTCTCCAATCAAAGTGAAGGAGGTGACAGCTCCTTTTTTGAAGCCTACTATTTCTCTCTCCAAAACAAAGTGAAGGAGAGGTTCTCGGTTAAAATCTGGAGCCTACAATTTCTCTCTCCTATGAAAGAAATTATTTGATTCCAAATTTGATAGGACAAGGTGGAGATTATTCTCTCTCTTTAGATATTTATCCTAATCTGATTGAAAGAGCATCTAATCAAGGTGTGAGTTCAGCAGCTAACCAAGGTGCCAGCTCAGCAGCTCCTTGCAACTCTACCAACTCAGCAGCTCCTTCTTCGTCCAAGGGAAAGTGCAAGTTTAGCGATGGATCTCTCTTCCCCTCCCCTCCCTCTCATAGCAATTTTCTTGAACACAAGGCAGCGCTGGGAAAGAGGTTCCTCCTTCAAGCTCGAGCTTCGATAGATCTCAGGCTCCTCTTGAGGGGGGAGGTACCTTTCCCTTACCTATTACGTGATTAATGGGCTGCTTTTGTTCATCTGAAATTTGTTTTAGCAATTACTTGGTTGTTTGTTAAATCAAGAGTTTTATGTTTGTTAAGTTCTATATTAGACTTATATTTTTCTGTTTCTCCTACCATGTGTGGTGTGGGAAAATTTCTAGAGTTTATTTTTGTAGGCTAAGTTAAGTTAAAGTTAGGGGTTGGATAGTTGTGCTGATATAGCCAATGGTCTTTCTCTTTCCTGTCTTGATCAGCCACTCTTTTAAATATGCCTGGGGTATGCCCCTTGAATATTTGTAAATTATGCTTCGGTTAATGAAATTTTAACTTACCGAAAAAAAAAGAATAAGAAGAAGAAGAAGAAGAAGAAGAAGGTCAATGGCACACCACACCCTGCAAAGGGTAGAGATAAAGGGTTGTAGCTAGTGGGAAAACCCACAACCCACACATTTATGTTTAATCTTGCTACTTGGAACATTAGGGGGCTCAATGACTCCTTAAAACAAGCTGCTGTGAGGAAGCTGTGTAAGAATTTCAATCTTTCTCTTTGTTCTTTACTTGAAACTAAAGTGAAAAACTTTAAATTCCCTAATCTTGCTAAGGTCGTTTTTTCTAATTGGGCGGTGGTAGCAAACTACAATTTTGCTGCAGGGGGTAGAATTTGGGTTGCTTGGGAACCAAAAGTACTTGATGTAATAGTTTTGGATACTACTGACCAAGTTATATTTTGTAAGCTTACTATTAAGCATTCTAATATTGTACGTTATATCACATTCGTATATGCTTCAAATTCTAAAATGATCAGGAAGAAGCGTTGGGAATCATTGTGCTCCCACCACTCACTCACTTCTCATGTCCCATGGCTTATCACCGGACATTTCAATGTTATTGCTTCCCCAAGTGAGAAATCAGGAGGAGCTAAGGGATGGGATGAAGGCATCTTTAACTTCAACCAATGCACTTTCACTATTGAGGTTGAGGACCTTGCATACTCAGGTTGTCAATTCACGTGGTCAAACAAGCATCATGATGGAACCTTTATTATGTGTAAGTTGGATAGAGCCATGGCAAATATTCACTGGATGGACTCGTTCCCTGACACAAAGTGTCTCTTTCCTCCTCCTGGCATCTCTGATCACAGTCCAATTGTCTTACAATTGGAGAAGAACTCCTATAAACCAAGAGTAAGCTTCAAGTTTTTTAAGTTTTGGTTTGAAAGAGAAGGGTTTTGGCAGCTTTTGGACAGAGTTTAGGGGGCTGAGATTTCAAGGACAGCAATGTTTAGGCTTTGTAGGAAGCTTAAGGCACTCAAAGGTGAACTGAGGAGGTTCAACCAAAGATTTTGCAGTGATCTTCCTTCTAGAGTTAAATTGGCTGAAGCACACATGGAGTCAATTCAAAACTTGTTGGGAAATGACCCTTTAAATGCATTGTTACAGGCTCATGAGAGAGATGCATGCTCCAAATTCTTTGAGCTTAGACATGCTGAAGAGAGCTTCTACAGGCAGAAGTCAAGAGTACAGTAGCATCACTTGGGTGATCAGAACACTTCTTTCTTTTTTCAAAGCATGAAAAAGAATAGATTCAAAACCAGGATTACACACCTGGACAACCAAGGCTCTCTACTTACTTCCCTTGAGGAGATCCAGGATCATATATTAGATTACTACAAAAATCTCTTGGGTACACCAAATGAAGAAATGGGAGTCAATTGGAGTATACTTGATTGTGCTTTGCCAAGAAAGCTTGGACCTGATCAGGCTTTACCTTTAGCTCTTCCCATTGAAGAAAATGAGGTCAAGCAAGCTATTTCAGTATGGGAAGTGGTAAAGCTCTTGGATCAGATGGTTTTTTAGCTGGGTTCTTTAAGAAAGCATGGCATGTGGTGGGTGGGGATGTAGCCAAAGATGTTTTGGAGTTCTTTACAACACTTAACTGCAATCATCTTAAGAGCAAAGGTCCCTAATCCCACTAGTATTAAGGACTTTAGACCTATCTCTTGCTGCAATGTAGTCTACAAGTCCATCACAAAAATACTTGCTGAAAGACTCAAGCTTGTATTACCCAACATCGTAAGTCAGAACCAAAGTGTTTTTATTTAGGAAGGAGAATGGCTGACAATATTTTTCTCTCCCAAGAATTGCTTAGAAGCTACCATAGATCACTTGGTTTGCCAAGGTGTGCTCTCAAGGTGGACCTTAAGAAAGCCTATGATAGTGTGAACTGGTCACTAATAGGTAACGCTTTTTAATGCCTTGGCTTCCCAAATGTTTTCATTTCTTGGGTCATGGAGTGCCTTTCTTCTCCCTCATACTCAGTGAATATAAATGGTGAGCTGCATGGTTACTTTAGGGGTGCTAAAGGAATTAGACAAGGGGATCCAATCTCTCCTTACATCTTTGTAATCATCGTGGAGGTCTTGACAGGGATCTTGAGCTTTGCAACCAAACACTCAGAGTTCCAATTCCATTGGAGGTGCAAAGAGCTTAACTTAGTCAATCTGTGCTTTGCTGATGACCTACTCTTGTTCTGTAAAGGAGACAAAAACAACGTGCACATGCAGGAAGCTTTGGCCATTTTCCAAGAGCTATCATGGCTTCAACCAAATATTTCAAAGAGTCAACTGTTTTTATCAGGGGTGAGCCCATAGATGTCTTCTATCATTCATGCTGAACTGAGTTTTATAGAAGGGTCTCTTCCAGTTAGATATCTTGGTGTCCCACTCATTACAACCAAGCTTACCAAATCAGATTGTCAAGGTTTGCTTGATAGACACACTATGAGAATCAAGTCTTGGGAATCAAAGTATTTGTTTTATGCAGGAAGACTCCAACTTATCAAGACTGTCCTTATGGCTATGGTCAACTTTTGGAGTATTTATTTTGGGCAAAGACTTTTGTCAGGAACTTCTTGGACTATGGACTCTATGGTGAGTGTTGCCATTCAAGACAATCAATGGCATTGCCCAACTTCTAAAACCTTTGAGCTTCTTGAGATTAGAAGTGTTCCAATTCCTCCTCCCTAAGCTCAAAGACAAGATGTTTGGAAATCGAGTTCAAGTCAGAATGGAGATTTCTCTATAAGTCTAACCTATAAGGCACTGCCCCCTATAAGACCAACAGTTAAGTCGGCAAAGGTTTTATGGTTCTCTAAACACATCCCATGGTGCAGCTTTATCTCTTTGTTGGCTTTTAGAACTAAACTTGCCACTAGAGATAGGGTTGCACAATGGCACCAAACACCAGAGTTTTGTTCTGATTGTGTGTGTTGTGTTGGCTACCAGGAGACCTATGAGCATCTTTTTGTCAATTGTTGTTATTCAGCCAGAGTATCGGCCACGCTTGTGAACAAATGTGATCTACACTGCCAGGTTAGGGATTGGGATCAGTTTGTAGATTGGATGCTAGCTATGCAAAAGGGAAGTCACTCAGAGGAGTCCTAGTTAAGCTAGTGTAAGGATTTTTTAAGGCAAAATCAGAGATTCCAAGATCCTAATTGAAGTTATTTCACAATTAGTCAGATTAACGCTTTGAGATTCGAAGTGTTTTGGCACTAATGATACTAAACGATGTTTAGTGGATATATGGGGTCTTAACTCAAGCATTTTGTAAACCTTGGCTGTCTTATGAAGCCTTGATATCTAATTTCAGTACTTTACATATTACCAATTTAATTTACGTGCAGAGTCTTAAGCATCTGATTAGGCTCTAATTTTATATATCTTGGAGTATGCCCCTTGTACATGTGTAAGTATCTTTTGGTTTATACAATTTGTTTACAAAAAAAATGAACCTACAAAAACGTGTTCATCAAAATAAGGCCATGAAAACGAATGATTGGACTATTTTCAAGGCTATTAAATAGGGGGATGAATCTAGCTTGGATTGGTTATGCTTAAATACATTGTTCATAGTCAATTAGTGATACATACTTGTTATTAGTAGTAAAAAAGGTCTAAAAACATGGGAACATATTTAATTTAATGTTGGTGTTGTTTCAAAGCTAAAATTAATGCTTTTCCTATTCTCGGAGGGTTGTTCCAAGCATAAAACATGGTACCCACGAAATTTGTAAGGAGGTCGTGAATTTTGAAAACAAGTTTATGTTATTGTGACGTGTGTCCTCTTTGTTCTTGAAAGAACTCTTTGAACTTATCAAGTTAGTCTTGTGGCGTTCAAACAACCAAACTTATCACCTTGATTCTTGAGTGATCCTTATGTTTCTTGGTATGTCGTTTCTATCCTTCGTAGTCTTAGTTCTTATCTTGCTAGGTAACGGGTTAAGGCTCAACAATCTTGTCTTTCACGTTCTTGGGGTTCTTGAACCATCATTGTTATCGGGTTTCATCATAAATCGTCGGTGGGGTTCATATCACACACCATGCCTAAAAGATCTAAGTTTAGCCAAGTTCGTATAGTTCAGCCCCAAACACGTCTCATTGGGTATTTTTGACTCCGTATGCCATTTGAAGAACCTCAAACGTCCACAACACTCCAAATTCTTATCCCACACATGTATAGGGTGTCAAAGTCAGTTGAGAGAAGCTCTCCCTTCTCTCTTGGTTTTCTTTTTCTGATCTCGTGTTTCCTCCCTCCTAGTGAGGGAGGAAACTCCATTGTTAATTAGTCTCTATTAGCCAAGGTGGGTGACCAACTCACTTATTGGGTGCTAACCAAGGTTTCTGCCTAAGGTGATTTCTTCTCTTTAGAAAGCTCTGGTTGATCATGGAGGGAAGAAAGCTTCTCAAAGCTCGGACCCAGCTTTTGAGTTTTGAAGTTCAAGAGGGCATCTCCCTAGAAGGTGTTCCTCTTTCTCTCTCAGCTAAGGGGGGTCGTGAAATTACTCTTGGGGGGAGTATTCAATGTCTTGGTCAGTCCAAGACCTTTCTTTATCTTAAGGAGAAGCCTAGTTTAAATCAGGGAGTCTATTCCATTGTTGGTTGGTCTCTATCAGCCAAGGTGGGTGAAGTGTTCGCTCATGGAGACATACAAGGCTCCACTCTGTACCAGGCTATCTCTATTCTAAGGAGAAGCCTCTTATGCAAGGTAACCAAGCTTTGGATTTTAATTCTACTCTCTCTCTCTCTCTCAGATCAGTTGAGAGCTAGTTTATCTAAGATTAAAGGCTCCCATGGAGGTTCTGGGGGTGGTGCTCAGATGTTTTCAAGCTTGCCCAGATTTCTTGAGGTTGAAGATGAACTCTCATTTGCTGGAGGGGACAATTTGGCTCATGTGGCAGTGGTAAAGGATGGAGGTGACAGCTCCTTTTTTTGAAGCCTACTATTTCTCTCTCCAATCAAAGTGAAGGAGGTGTGAGCTCCTTTATTAAGCCTACTATTTCTCTCTCCAATCAAAGTGAAGGAGGTGACAGCTCCTTTTTTGAAGCCTACTATTTCTCTCTCCAAAACCAAGTGAAGGAGAGGTTCTCGGTTAAAATCTGGAGCCTACAATTTCTCTCTCCTATGAAAGAAATGATTTGATTCCAAATGTGATAGGACAAGGTGGAGATTATTCTCTCTCCTTAGATATTTATCCTAATCTGATTGAAAGAGCATCTAATCAAGGTGTCAGTTCAGCAGCTAACCAAGGTGCCAGCTCAGCAGCTCCTTGCAAGTGCCAACTCAGCAGCTCCTTCTTCGTCCAAGGGAAAGAGCAAGTTTAGAGATGGGTCACTCTTCCCCTCTCTCATAGCAATTTTCTTGAACACAAGGCAGCGCTGGGAAAGAGGTTCCTCCTTCAAGCTCGAGCTTCGATAGATCTCAGGCTCTTCTTGAGGGGGGGGGGTACCTTTCCCTTCCCCATTACATGATTAATGGGATGCTTTTGTTCACTGAAATTGGTTTTAGCAATTACTTGGTTGTTTGTTAACTCAGGAGTTTTATGTTTGTTAAGTTCTATTTTAGACTTATGTTTTTTTTTTTTTTTATCCTACCTTGTGTGGTGTGGGAAACTTTCTAGAGTTTATTTTTTGTAGGCTAAGTTAAGTTAAAGTTAGGGGTTGGATAGTTGTGCTGATATAGCCAATGGTCTTTCTCTTTCCTGTCTTGCTCAGCCACTCTTTTAAATATGCCTGGGGTATGCCCCTTGAATATTTGTAAATTATGCTTCGGTTAATGAAATTTTAACTTACCGAAAAAAAAATGACCAAAAGAGCCAAGTTCAGCCAACCTCATATTGTTTGACCCTAAACACGTTCCATTGTGTTTTTTGACTCCGTATGGCACTAGACCCACTGAAAATGACCAAAACACTCTAAATTCTAATCCCAACGTGTATTTGGAGTCAAAAGTCAGTTCGAGTGCATGCTATGCCTATAAGATCCAAGTTTAGCTAACCTCATCTTGTATGGTCCAAGACACGTCCCATTGTGTCTTTTTGGCTCTGTATGGTACTAGAAGCACCTCAAATGACAACAACACTCTAAATTCTTATATCACAACATGTATTGGTTGTCAAAAATCAGTTCGAGTGCATGCCATGACCAAAAGATCAAAGTTTAGACTAGTTCATCTAGCTCGGCCCTAAACACGTCCAATTGGGTATTGTATTTTACTCCGTATGGCACTAGAAGCACATAAAAAGTCCACAACACCCCAAATTCTCATCCCAAACGTGTATTGGGTATCAAAAGTTTGTCCGAGTGCATGCCATGCCCAAAAAATCCAAGTTTAACCCAGCTCATCTAGTTTCGCCCTAAACACATCCCATTGTCGCCCTAGACATATCCCATTTTTGGCTCCGTATGGCAATAGAAATACATAAAATGACTACAACACTCCAAATTTTTATTCCAAACGTGTATTGGGTCCCAAAAGTCAATTTGATTGCATGCCATGTCCAAAAGAGCCAAGTTCATCTAGTTTGGGCCCAAAGGCATCCCATTGGAACTTTTTGACTGAGAATGGCATTAGAAGCTCCTAAAGTGACCACAAAAATCTAAATTCTTATCCCAAACATGTATTGGGTGTCAAAAGTCAGTTCAAGTGCATGCCATGCCCAAAACATATAAGTTTAGCAAAGTTCATCTAGTTTGGCTTAAACACATTCCATTACGTCTTTTTACTCTGAATGACACTAGTAGCACCTAAAATGACCACAACACTGAAAATTGTTCTCCTAAATGTGTATTGGGTGTCAAAAGTCAGTTCGAGTGTATGTCATGCACAAAAGATCCATGTTTAGCCAAGTTCGTCTATTTTGACCTAAACACGTCCCATTCGGTCATTTTGACTCCGTATGGCATGAAAAGAACCTAAAACAATAACAACACTCCAAATTCTTATCCTAAACCTGTATTGGGTGTCAAAAGTCAGTTCGAGTGCATGCCATGCCCAAAAGATCCAAGTTTAGCCAAGTTCATGTTTGGCCCTAAACACGTTCAATTGTGTCTTTTTGACTCCGTGTGGTACTAGAAGCACCAAAAATTTCCACAACACTCCAAATACTTATCCTAAACATGTATTGGGTGTCAAAATTCAGTTCGTGTTCATGCCATGCCCAAAAGAGCCAAGTTTAGCCAAGTTCACGTCTCATTGGGTCTTTTTGACTCCATATGGCATTACAAGCACCCAAAACATCCACAACACTCCAAATTCTTATCTCAAACGTGTATTGGTTGTCAAAAGTCAGTTTGAGTGCACGCCAAGCACAAAAGATCCAAGTTTAGACAAGTTCGTCCAGTTTGGCCTAAATACATCCCATTGGGTCTTTTTGACTCCGAATGTTACTAGAGGCACCTAAAATGATCACAACACTCTAAACTCTTATCCGACACGTGTATTAGGTGTCAAAATTCAGTTTGAGTGCACGCCATGCACAAAAGATCAAAGTTTAGTTATGTTCATCGAGTTTGGCTTAAACACGTCCCATTGGGTCTTTTTGACTACATATGGAACTAAAAGCACCGAACGTGTATTCAGTGTAAAATGTTAGTTCGAGTGCACGATATGCCCAAAAGATCCAAGTTTAGCCAAGTTCATCTAGCTTGGCCCTAAACACGTCCGATTAGGTGTTTTTGACTCCGTATGGCATTAGAAGCACCTAAAACAACCAAAACACTCCAAATACTTTTCAAAACTTGTATTGGGTGTCAATAGTTTGTTCAAGTGCATGCCATGCCCAAAAGATCCAGGTTTAGCCAAGTTCATCTAGTTTGGCCTAAACGTGTCTCCAACAAGGTCTTTTTGACTCTGTGATACTAGAATCACAAAAAATGTCCAAAACACTCCAAATACTTATCCCAAACTGTGTATTGGATGTCAAAAGTCAGTTCGAGTTCATGCAATGCCTAAAAGAGCCTAGTTTAGCCATGTTCATCTAGTTTGGGTCTAAACACGTGTCATTGGATCTTTTTGACTCCATATGGCACTAGAAGCACCTAAAACATCAACAGCACTCCAAATTCTTATCCCAAATGTGTATTGGTGGTCAAAAGTCAGTTCGAGTGTACGCCATTCACAAAAGATCCAAGTTTAGCCAAGTTCATCTAGTTTGACCTACACACGTTCCATTGCATCTTTTTGACTCCGTGTGGCATTAAAAGCATCATAAACGATTTTTTTGTAAACAAATTGTATAAACCAAAAGATACTTGCACATGTACATACCCCAAGAGTAAAAAGGATTAGAATGCTTCGAGTGAGAGAAGCTCTCCCTTCTCTCTAGAATTCTTAGTTTTGGATCTCTCTCCTCCCCTACCTTTGGGGGAGTCTGGCAGGTTCGTAATGGTGAATGAAGGGTATTTTCCTCAAGATTCAGGTGTTGGTAAGGGCATTAAAGGTGTTGGAAAGGGCATCAATCAAACTCCTTATCAAGGAAGGTCAGCTTTGAAGAACCAAGAGAGGAGGAAACCCATTTTTAATGTCCAGGTAGTTGGAGAAGTAACTGCTCCTGGGAGTTTCTTAAATTCTCAAAGTGAGAGCTCTAAAGGAGCTATTATTGCTTCCTCATTTGAGGGGAAGAACCATAATCTAGCTGAACCTTCTTCTTCATTACCAAAGGGAGAAAATCAGAATGGGTCCTTTGACCAGAAGAAAGTAAACCAAGCTTCTCTTACTGACCAGCTTCGGTATAGTCTTAATCAGAGCCGTGGTGTTCATGGAGGAGCTAGAGGAGGTGCTCGAAGGTCCTTGAGCTTACCCAAGCTTCGTGGGGTTGAATAAGAAGCCAAATATGTCTTGGTTAGTGAAGAAAAACAAATTCTGGCACAAAACAGTGTGCTGTCAGCCTCTCCGGGTTTTAGGGGAGCTTGTCTCCTCCCAATTAACGCTAGAAGTGACCTTTTTGCAGCTAGAGTGGCTCCTCAAATCAAGGAGCCTTTTGACAGCCTTTTGGATGTGTCCTTCTTGGATATTGGGAATAATCAAACTAGGGAAGATGGCATATCAAATCTTGAGGATATTTCTCTCTCCTATGACAATGATGTGAGTGTTGGTGGGTCCCAATGCTGGTGGCAAACTCTCTCTCCTCTCTTAGCTCCACCTCAGCATTAATTGTGAGTGACAAGGTGGATGTGACCTTTCCCAAGGAAGCCAAGGGCTGCCATGGTAGTGCCATTGAGCTTCTCTCTCTCCTAAATCTGATTCTAAAGGAAAATAGAAGGTGAGCTCTTTTCCTTCTCCTCTCATTTCTTCCCCTAATAAACTTCATGAAAATAGAGTTTATCAAGACCTTTTAACTAATAATGGTGTAGCTCAAGAGAAACCAGCTGGTTCTTGGGCTGAAAAGGTCAAGGGCAACCTTAAAAGAAGCTAAGCTTAGGATAGGTAAGCTCTTCTTTTGTGGAAAATGACAATGTTCACTGTGAAGCTCCCTGATTACATTACCAAGGACAGCACCCCTGCATTTAGTTAAGAAAATTGCTATGCAACTTTGGGCTAGAAGAGGAATTTAGGAGGTCTCGACAACCAGAGGCTTTTTCTATTTAAAATTTTTTTTTTTCGGTAAGTTAAAATTTCATTAACCGAAGCATAATTTACAAATATTCAAGGGGCATACCCCAGGCATATTTAAAAGAGTGGCTGAGCAAGACAGGAAAGAGAAAGACCATTGGCTATATCAGCACAACTATCCAACCCCTAACTTTAACTTAACTTAGCCTACAAAAAATAAACTCTAGAAAGTTTCCCACACCACACAAGGTAGGATAAAAAAAAAAAAAAACATAAGTCTAAAATAGAACTTAACAAACATAAAACTCCTGAGTTAACAAACAACCAAGTAATTGCTAAAACCAATTTCAGTGAACAAAAGCATCCCATTAATCACGTAATGGGGAAGGAAAAGGTACCACCCCCCCTCAAGAAGAGCCTGAGATCTATCGAAGCTCGAGCTTGAAGGAGGAACCTCTTTCCCAGCGCTGCCTTGTGTTCAAGAAAATTGCTATGAGAGAGGGGAAGAGTGACCCATCTCTAAACTTGCTCTTTCCCTTGGACGAAGAAGGAGCTGCTGAGTTGGCACTTGCAAGGAGCTGCTGAGCTGGCACCTTGGTTACCTTGTCCCTATCAAATTTGGAATCAAATGATTTCTTTCATAGGAGAGAGAAATTGTAGGCTCCAGATTTTAACGGAGAACCTCTCCTTCACATTGTTTTGGAGAGAGAAATAGTAGGCTTCAAAAAAGGAGCTGTCACCTCCTTCACTTTGATTGGAGAGAGAAATAGTAGGCTTCAAAAAGGAGCTCACACCTCCTTCACTATGATTGGAGAGAGAAATAGTAGGCTTCAAAAAAGGAGCTGTCACCTCCATCCTTTACCACTGCCACATGAGCCAAATTGTCCCCTCCAGCAAATGAGAGTTCATCTTCAACCTCAAGAAATCTGGGCAAGCTTGAAAAACTCTGAGCACCACCCCTAGAACCTCCATGGGAGCCTCTAATCTTAGATAAACTAGCTCTCAACTGATCTGAAAGAGAGAGAGAGAGAGTAGAATTAAAATCCAAAGCTTGGTTACCTTGCATAAGAGGCTTCTCCTTAGAATAGAGATAGCCTGGTACAGAGTGGAGCCTTGTATGTCTCCATGAGCGAACACTTCACCCACCTTGGCTGATGGAGACCAACCAACAATGGAATAGACTCCCTGATTTAAGCTAGGCTTCTCCTTAAGATAAAGAAAGGTCTTAGACTGACCAAGACATTGAATACTCCCCCCAAGAAAGGTCTTAGTTGTGAGTGACAAGGTGGATGTGACCTTTCCCAAGGAAGCCAAGGGCTGCCATGGTAGTGCCATTGAGCTTGGACAAGCTTCTCTCTCTCCTAAATCTGATTCTAAAGGAAAATAGAAGGTGAGCTCTTTTCCTTCTCCTCTCATTTCTTCCCGTAATAAACGTCATGAAAATAGAGTTTATCAAGACCTTTTAACTAATCATGGTGTAGCTCAAGAGAAACCAGCTGGTTCTTGGGCTGAAAAGGTTAAGGGCAACCTTAAAAGAAGCTAAGCTTAGGATAGGTAAGCTCTTCTTATGTGGAAAATGACAATGTTCACTGTGAAGCTCCCTGATTACATTACCAAGGAGAACTTTTCTAGGTGGGATGGATGCCTTGTTGGTTACTTTGTGGGTAGGACAGCACCCCTACATTTAGTTAAGAAAATTGCTATGCAACTTTGGGCCAGAAGAGGAATTTAGGAGGTCTCGACAACGAGAGGCCTTTTCTATTTTAAATTTGGTTTTGTGGAAGATAGAAATTCGGTCTTAGAAGATGGTCCTTGGCACCTTTTAGGTAGGCCTATTGTGCTCCATGAGTGGCAGCCAAATGTGAAATTCTCCAAGGAGAAGCTCTCTACCCTTCCAATATGGGTTAAGATGTGGAATGTGCCTGTTGAATTATGGACTGAAGAAGCTCTGAGCCACATTGCTAGTGCTGTGGGTATCACTTCTCATTCTGATAATTCTACTGCCTCTGGATCTATACATGATTATGCTAGAGTTTGTGTGGAAATTTTAGCCTCGTCTGACTTGATCAAGTTCTTTACCATTGATCTTGGCCTTCAAGGATGGGATTCAGTGGTGGTGGACGTGGAGTATGAATGTCTACCTAAGAGGTGTGCCAAATGCTGCCTTGTTGGTCATGATTGTGTTAACAAAGTGGCCCAAAACCTGATCAAGCTAGTGAGAAATTTGCTTCTACTAGAGATCCCTCTCCCCATGATAATAGGGAGCTTATGGTTTTTGAGGAACCAAAGGGTGAAGATTCAGCTCCTATTCCTCTGGATATTGTCCATGTGGAGGACCAAGACATGGAATGGACTCAGGGGGTTAGTACAAGGAATATTAAGGGTCAAATTGAGCTTAGGGAGGAAAGTAGTGAACCCCATGCTCATTCGGATCCTCCCTTGCAATTGGCTCCTCCAAAGGCATCTCCAATGGATACCTTGGCTATTCATGCTGGTAGTTCTCCCAAGCTCTCCAAACCAGCCTTAAGGAGGTTGAAAAAGAAGCAAAAGGCAGATGGTTTTCTCTTATTTGCTGATCAAGTTGCTCAAGTTTCTCCTGAGGATGGTGACTCTCTCTCTCTCTCTCTCTCTCGATGTTTATGATTAATTTAGCTTCTTGGAATATAAGAGGGCTTAATGGTTTTCTAAATCAAGCTGAGGTTAGGAAACTTTGTAGAGATTTCAAGTTATCTTTTTGTGCCTTAGTTGAAAGTAAGGTCAAGTGCTCTAATTTTTCTAGTCTTTCTAGATCTATTTTTCCCGATTAGGTGTGCATTGCTGATCATTCTCCTACTAGTAAAGGTATAATTGTGTTAGCTTGGGACCCCAAGGCTTTGGATGTTCAATTGTAGATGCTTTTGATCAAGCAATGTTTTGTAAGCTGACCATTCTTCGTGATAGGGCAGAATTTGTTGTTACTGTGGTTTACGCAGCCAATGATGCTATCTCAAGGAGGTCTTTATGGGATAAGCTTGGTTCCCATAAGTTGTTAAGTCATGGAAAGCCTTGGCTTGTTCATGGTGACTTTAATGCTATTTTGAAGCCTAGTGAGAATTGTGGTGGTGATTTCAAGTGGAAGGATAGTTCTATTGATTTTGCTGCTTGCCTCAATCACTTGGAGGTCCTTGATCTTTCTTATAGTGGCTGTCAATTCACTTGGTGGAACGGTCAAGTTGGTGGGGGTAGCAAGATGCGCAAGCTTGACAGAGCATTGGTTAATGGTGATTGGTCTATTTAGTTTCCTTCTACTTCTTGCCATTTTCATACTCCGGTTTATTTCTGATCACTCTTCTATTATTATTCAGCTTAGGGATAATTCGGCTAGACCTAAGCCTACTTTTAAGTTTTTTGACTATTGGATGGAGTTTGAGAGTTTTTGGGAGATTCTTAAAGATCCTTGGGACATTGAGGTGTATGGAACAGCCATGTTTTGCCTTTGTAAAAAGCTTAAATCTGTCAAAAATGCTCTTAAGAAGTTTAATGCCTCTTTTTGCTCAGATATCACTAAAATGGCTCTTATTGCTAGAGAAGCTCTTTCTAAAGTATAGGCTGACCTCGCTGCCTCCCCAAGTGTTGTTTCTCTTCAAGTGGAGGAGAAAATCAGATTTGCTGACATCACCAAACTCAGAAATGCAGAAGAAGAGTTTCTAAGGTAAAAAGCCAGAGTTGATTTGCTTGCCTTGGGTGACCAGATTTAATCAGTTGGTTAATGAGGAGGGTGACCTTATTACTGATGACCTATCAAGGATCAGATTCTCTCCTACTATGTTAATCTCCTAGGATCTTCTAACCCTAATCAGGAGGTGGAATGGAGTGTTCTCTCTCAGATCCTCCCTAACAAGCTTTCTCAAGCACATGTGGCTCTTCTCAACCCACCTTATTCAGAGGAGGATGTGCACACCACCATGCTTAGCTTAGGGAGTAATAAAGCACCGGGTCCAGATGGGTTCTCAGCGGGTTTCTTTAAGAGAAGTTGGCATATTGTGGGCAAGGATGTGACTAAAGCTATTTTGAAGTTTTTTAGCTCCCAATCTTTGTTGAGGCAAGTCAATTCTACTGCCATTGCTCTTATCCCTAAGGTTCCCAATCCTTCAAAGGTTGGGGATTTTAGGCCTATTTCTTGCTGCAATGTTATTTATAAATGCATCACTAAAATGCTTGCTGATAGGCTTAAGAAAGTGCTCCCAAATATTACTAGTAACAGCCAGACTGCTTTTGTGCCTGGGAGAAGAATTGTTGACAATATTTTCCTATCTCAGGAGCTGGTTAGAGGTTACCATAGGACTTCTAATAGTCCGAGATGTGTTTTCAAGGTGGATATCGAAAAAGATCGAAAAAGCTTATGATAGCTTGAACTGGGAGATTATTGGCAGAATTTTTTATTACTTGAGTTTTCCTGACCATTACTCTAACTGTGTAATGGAGTGCATCTCCTCTCCTTCTTTCTCTTTTATTATCAACGATGATTTGACAGGTTACTTTTTGGGTGCTAAAGGGCTTAGGCAGGGTGATCCTATCTCTCCCTATCTACTTATTTTGGTTATGGAAGTTCTCACTGGTATTCTCGAGCATGCTGCTCATAAAGCTGAGTTTGGCTATCAATGGAGGTGTAAGGAGGTTGGTATTCTTAACTTGTGCTCTGCTGATGATCTTTTCATCTTCTGCAAGGGTAGCACTTCTTCTGTTGAGATTATTACAGAAAGTTTATGCTTATTTGAGGCTTTGTCTGGTCTTTAGCCTAATCTTCAGAAAAGTCAGGTCTTCATGTCTGTGGTCCACCCCACTACTTCTCAGTCTATTCTAGATTTGTGTAAATTAGGTATTGGGGAGCTCCCTATGAGATATTTGGGGGTCCCTTTGATTACCTCAAAGCTCAGCAAAACAGATTGTATCACTTTGGTGAATCATATTACAACCAGAGTAAAGTCTTGGGAGTCCAATTACATTTCTTATGCTGGTAGATAACAACTGGTAAAGTATGTGCTCTATGCCATTTTTCAGTACTGGGCTGGTTTATTTATTCTTCCCAAAAAAATTATGCATATGATCTAGGTTGTTATGAGAAATTACTTGTGGAGTGACTCTGGTTCAAAGCATTATGGGGCTAAGGTGGCTTGGAGCGATATGTGCCTTTCTAAGTCTTAGGGTGGCTTGGGCCTTAGAGATCTCTCTTTGGCTAATGAGGTGGCAGTGGCTAAGCATTTTTGGTTCCTTGTCTCCTTGTTTAAAGCTTCCCTTTGGAAGGATTGGTGTAAGGTCTTCTTGATCAAGAAGAGCTCTATTTTCTGGGATAAGCTTACCTCTAACCCTTCATGGAGTTGGAGGAAGATGTTGAAAGTTAGAGACAAGTTTGCTGGGTTTTGCAAAGCTCAGGTGGGGGGAATGGTGTGCAACTTTCTCTTCTCCAGGACCCTTGGAACCCTTTGGGGGCTTTGGCACAAAGTTTTGGGCCTATGATTCAATTTGGTATTAGTTGGGATTGGAATACAAAGGTGAACTCAGTCATTCATAATGACACTTGGAACTGGCCTACTTCTAACTCCCATGAGCTTATCACTATTAGGGAGCCCCCCTCCTAGGGAGCACTCTTTGGACTCTTGGCTTTGGACTCCTTCTCCTTCTGATATATTCTCTGTGGGGCATACTTATAGGGCTCTTCCTCCAGCTAAAGATAAAGTGAGATGGGCTCCTCTTATTTGGTTTAAGAAGCATATACCAAGATATAGCTTCATTACATGGCTTGCTTCTGTTAATAGGCTTACAACTGGGAAAAGATTAGCTGTTTGGAGCTCTAATTTTGGGGCTCCCAACATCATTTATTGTGTGCTTTGCTTGCATCCTATGGAAACTTCTGACCAGCTGCTTGTTTCTTACCCTTTCTCTAATCAAATCTGGCAGAGCTTGGTTGGTTGGTGTGGATTGATCTCTTCTCCTCGGAATTGATATCAGTTGATCTCTTCGCTTCTTCTGAAATCTTAGATTGGTGACCTTTTGGGGCTTTTACTGAAGCTTATGTTCTGCACCTCTCTGTCTTCCATATATGGAGAGAAAGAAATGCTAGAGTTTTTGAAGGAAGGCTGAGTGACAAAGAAAGTGGTATTGGCTTACATTGTTAATGCCATTAGGGATAGATTTTGGAGTCATACTGGTTTCTCTATGACTGAAAAGAACAGAAGCATTCAGCTTACTTGGGAGTTGAATGCTTCTATTTTTTATACTGAATGCTTTCTTGTTGTAATCCTTTTGGTGGTTGTGTTGGTTCCAATCCTGTGTTTAGGTTGTTCCCAACTTAATCTTTGTTTTGTTTGTTTGCCTGGGCTTTGACCCTTGTATATTTGCAAGTATCTTCTTCGGTTAATACAATCTTTTTTAATTTACGAGAAAAAATTGCACGCCATGCCTAAAAGATCTAATTTTAGTCAAGTTCATCTAGTTTGACCCCAGTAGCGTCCCATTGGGTCTTTTTGACTCAGTATGATTCTAGAAGCAACTAAAACAACAACAAGACTCAAAATTCTTATCCAAAACGTGTATTGCATGTCAAAACTCACTTCGAGTGCATGGCATGCCAAATTGATCCAAGTTTAGCCAGGTTCATCTAGTTTCACCCTAAACATGTCCCATTATATCTTTTTGACTCCGTATGGCACTAGAAGCACCTAAAATAGTCACAACACCAAAAATTCTAATCCCAAATGTGTAATTGGAAAATAAAACAGCAAGAACAAAAATGAGTAATAACCCCCAGTAGAGACTGGTACGATTCAATTCAACATTTTGTTCGTTCGGGTTTGATTGTGTCGTAGCTCAATAATTCGGATTAGGTTTATCGTTGGATGAACTGCATTGCTGATATTGACCCCCTTGTATATTTGTATGTTTCTTCTTCGGTTTATACAAATTTTTAATTTACTAAAAAAAAGTAAAGATAAAGGAGTTGCAGCTAGTGAGGAATCCCACAACCCCCACATTCATGTTTAATCTTGCTACTTGGAACATTAGGGGGCTCAATGACTCCTTAAAACAAGCTTTCGTGAGGAAGCTTTGTAAGAATTTCAATCTTTAACTTTGTTCTTTACTTGAAACTAAAGTGAAAAACTTTAAATTCACGAATCTTGCTAAGGCCATTTTTCCTAATTGGGAGGTGGTAGCAAACTACAATTTACTGCAGGGGGTATAATTTGGGTTCCTTGGGACCCAAAAGTACTTGCTGTAATAGTTTTAGATACTACTGACCAAGTTATATTTTGTAAGCTTACTATTAACCATTCTAATGTTGTATGTTATATCAGATTTGTATATGCTTCAAATTCTAAAGTGATCAGGAAGAAGTTTTGGGAATCCTTGTGCTCCCACCACTCACTCACTTCTCATGCCCCATGGCTTATCACTGGAGATTTCAATGTTATTGGCTCCCTTAGTGAGAAAATAGGAGGAGCTAACGGATGGGATGAAGGCATCTTTGACTTCAACCAATGTACTTTCACTATTGAGGTTGAGGACCTTGCATACTCAGGTTGTCAATTCACATAGTCAAACAAGTGTCATGATGAAACCTTTATTTTATGTAAGCTGGATAGAGACATGGCAAAAATTCACTGGATGGACTCGTTCCCCGACACAAAATGCCTCTTTGCTCCTCCTGGCATCTCTAATCATAGTCCAATTGTCTTACAAATGGAGAAGGACCCCTATAAACCAAGAGTGAGCTTCAAGTTTTTTGAGCTTTGGTTTGAAAGAGAAGGGTTCTGACAGCTCCTAGACAGAGTTTAGGGGTTCAGATTTCAGGGACAACAATGTTTAGACACTGTAAAAAGCTTAAGGCACTCAAAGGTGTACTGAAGAGGTTCAACCAAATATTTTGTAGTGATCTTCCATCTAGGTTCAACAAAACACTAAGATTTCCAGTTCCATTGGAGGTGCAAGGAGCTTAACTTAGTCAATCTGTGTTTTGCTGATGACCTACTCTTGTTTTGTAAAGGAGAGAGAAACAGTGTGCATGTGCTTAAGGAAGCTTTGGCCATTTTCCAAGAGCTATCAGGGCTTCAAGCAAATATTTCAAAGAGCCAACTGTTCTTATTAGGGGTGAGCCAAGAGATGTCTTCTGTCATTCATGTTGAACTGGGTTTTACAGAAGGGTTTCTTCCAGTTAGATATCTTGGTGTCCCACTCATTACAACCAAGCTTACCAAATCAGATTGTTAAGGTTTGGTTTACAGACTCACTATGAGAATCGGGTCTTGGGAATCAAAGTATTTGTTTTATGCAAGAAGACTCCAACTTATCAAGACTGTCCTTATGGCTTGGTCAACTTTTGGAGTGGCCTCTTCATTCCCCTTAAAAGAGTGGTGAAGACAGTTCAATGCTTGGTAAGAAATTTTTCATGGAATGGTCAAGATACTAAAGCTTCTGGAGCCAAGGTAGCTTGGCAGACCTTTGTTTTGACAAGGTACAAGGTGGGTTGGGCCTTAGGGATCTGGTTCTAGTTAATGAAGTTGATATAGCCAAATACTTATGGTTCTTACTACTCCCTTCTAAAAGATCACTTTGGAAAGATTGGTGTCAAATATACCTAATTAAAAAGAGTTCAATTTTCTTGGTTTTCATTCATTCTAACCCATCTTGGGTTTGGAGACAGCTTCTCAAGCTCAGGAGCAAGTTTTTGCCCTTTTGCTCTATAACTATTGGAGATTGTACTACTGTGAAGCTTCTTACAGATAATTGACATCCTCTAGGCGTCCTTTGCGCAAGATTTGGGCAAAGACCTTTGTCAGGAACTTCTTGGACTATGGACTCTATGGTGAGTGTTGTCAAAGGGTGAAATCTCTCCTCCCTTTCCTCTTAAT
>QANY01009941.1:0-69446 GCA_003255025.1 Datisca glomerata
TTGCAAGGCCGCCCCAAGTGGTCACCCAATGAAATGGGTAAGTTCATTGATCGCAAATTTGTTTGGGCTTCCTTCACCCTTTAATGATGCACTTATTATTACGTTGTCAATTATCATTCCCAGGTAATTTTTCAAATATTGTTTACATTTTGTTAAACTCGAGAGCTTTTTTTTTGTTTGTTATAGTTTCGGGTTCTTTTAGTTCTATAATTGGGAATTTTCATATTTGTTTGGGTTTGCTCATTGGCGGTTGTCATTACTGGTTATTTGTTAGATTTCTTTTAGTTATGTAATTAGGATTTTTCTAATTCTTTTGGACTTGCTCGTTTGTGGCTGTCAGTATTGAATTTGTTGAGGTGTTTGGTGAATATTCAAGCCTTAGAGCATCCCGTTTTCTATTTTGTTTTAGCTGAGAACTTTTAATTCTGTAATTGAGATTTTTCTAATTGTTGTGGGTTTGCTCATTTGTGGTTGTTATTACTGAATTTGTTGAGGTGTATGATAGTTTGGTGAATGTTGCAGCTTTTTTTTGTTTTGTTTTAGTTTAGAGTTAGGCTTCTTTTAGTTATGTAATTGGGAATTTTCTGATTGTTCTGGAGTTAATCGTTTGTGGCTGTCGATGTTGAATATGTTGAGGTGTAAGATAGTTTGTTGAATATTGGGAATATTTTTACAGGAGTATAAATCTCACGATCTTCGGTGTAACATTTTGTTGAAGATCATCAACCATCTGCTGAACATCTCGTATGATATGTTACATGATAGCGTTGGTCGATTTTATAATACGAAATCATCTATCTCAGAAACTTGGCTACCACTAAAGACGAGTCCTATTTTAAAGCAAAGGCTTGAGAAGAGGAAAAAAATGAAGAGATAGATAATATTTTATTACATTATTGTGTCCTATTTTTTTATGTTCATGTTCAAACACTCACCCATTTGCCATTTCTAAGAAATTCAGTGAGCTAGAGGTTATTGAAGAAGACAATAATGACGGTGCAATAAATTTCAAAAAGGGATATCTTCGTACGCTTTGAAATTTATTGCCCTGGTCGTTATTTTTTTCTTCAATAACCTCTTGCTCATCAAATTTCTTAGAAATGGTAAATGGGCAAGTGTTTGAACAAGAACATCAAAAGATAGGACACAATAAATAAGCCTGTCTTGACCGAGCATCCCCCAAGTATACATTATTGTGTCATCTTTTATATATAATTATTGTGTAGAGTGAAGATAAATATTTTTTAAGTTATTGAGTATAAGGATGATAAATAGATTTTGTATATTATTGTGTACAACTATAAATAAAAGGAGTTTTTGTAAGTTATCGTGTAACAATGATGATAAATAGATGTTGCATAATTATTTTGTACAGTTATAAAATAACAGATTTTGCAGAATTATTGTGTATTTTTATAAATAAGTAGGTTTATAAATATTTGTATATTAACATTCTCAAAAAACTATGAAAGCAAGTTAATACCAAAATGTACATTTTCTGCGGCGGGGGATACCAGAAATTATACCAGTATGGGATGTTTGTGTTGTACATAGGGTACTCACCTTATGCATTGGATGGTGGTGGGTATATATATGGGTTGAATGGGTACGCACTTTGCACATTGAATGTGCATGCACCTTGCACGTTAAATGGGGACGCACCTTGTCCGGAGACCCTTGTCGCTTGTGCACCTTGCAAGTTAGATGGTGCTGGATCATCATTATTATCGTCCGGCATCGTGGCATGTACATCGCTCGGTAATTATGGACATATCTATTTGGTATGTCAGTGTTCTTATAATGGCCACATCGACGGGTGGTTGGTCGTGCTTTACTCGAGCTAGCACCTTGGCTGCCCTTCGTCTTCATGATTACCGGGTATTCAGCGGGGCCTCTTTTAATCTCTACACCATCCTCATGCTTCATATCATGTTCATTGGCGACCTTCTCATTTCACAAGGTCTCATATTTTGCACAAAGCATCCCAACCTCCACTTTGGCTCGAGTCGACCATTCATTTGACTTTGACGTAAAGTGAGCAAGTCTTTTGGCAGCTAGTTGGATCAAATTGTACCGAAGCAATACTATCTCATCTGTATCCATATGAGAATGGCTTGACCCAGTTGGTAGCATATTAATCTTCACAGTGATTCACCACCGGTCTAGTATGCACGTGATTGAGATCTGTTGCATATGTTCTGCTTTCATAATAGTAAACATATGCCGACCCGGTATCCCCACTGATTCAAACTTGCTACAACTGCACTTGAGTGTATCAAGTTTTTGGTCTCGTGTCACTAAGTATGAGTCATTCGGCACCCCAAACTTGACCAATGAATAATGATGAGCCTCCCCATCATATGTCAGAGCACAAACTATAAAGGATGCTTCACCTATGATCTCTTCATACACATGTTTAAATAGTTTTTGTGTAAACACATTTGCCGCGTGTTGCTCTAACGCATGCAAGTGAGTCTGAAGCACAAGCGTTTCATTTGTCATCTTAAAATCATCTAACCTCTCCTCATGTCGAATACGTGCCAACGCCCGATCAAATTGTAGCACGAGTTCAAATAGTTTAAATAGACGTTCAATGAATCGATAGATATACATGTTCATACCTTCAGATCATTGCGTCATTCTCAAGAAATTGTTCTCAAGAAAGCAAAGAATTTTCCGTGTTGGAAGGCCTCTGGCCAACGTTCACACTTTGTATACATCCATTGTACCCATTTATTTTGCCTGAGGTTGAACGACTCTATTAAACAATCCCATTCCTCTTCGAACTTCCCTTCACTAAGTACGTCAAACATGACTCTCTTGAATGCATGTAGAAATTCTGGGTTATGCACATTTTATTAGGCATTTTGTTCGAGATGCAATGCACAGGCCGATGATTGCATTTGGGGAGGACCATCTTGATTGCTTTACGCATTACCTTATCGCCATCTGTAATGACCGATTGCGGCATTTTGTTTTGCATGGCATCCAAGAAAGTCCTCAACACCCATTGCTAGGTTTCCACAGTCTCATCAACCAATAATGCACAACCAAATATTGTGGTCTTGTTGTGATTGTTCACGCCAAGGAAATTTACGAGCGGTTTCTTATATGCATTCATCTTATAGGTCGTATCAAATGTCAATGCATCACCAAAACATTGATAGTCAACTTGGCACGTCGAGTCTTCCCCAAAACAAATTTACTAGACGATTATCCATGTCAATGTGGTATTTGCAATACATATCTCGATCCATCTCCAATTTTGTAGTAAAAAAAGAAATAGCTACTTCTAAATCAGTTTTAATTATCTGTGCTTTTCGCTGCATCTCCATCTTATTGTAGAGATTCGTCCGTAAGAACCCCACATTTTCATAACCACCTGCTTGGTCGACCAAGTAATCAAACAATTGGCTTAGCCTTAAAATTTGTACAATCTTGTTGCCTGAGTCATGTTCACTTCATTCACTGCTCTGTTAGATAAAAAAAGGGCATGTCCTGTGATGAGGCGGTGGGATGGTTGTGCTTAGCTTCAAAATCTTTAACCACTCATTTTTTTGTCTTCTTATCCAAGTTCACCCTAAATTAAGCACAACAATCCACCCTTGTCAAATTCCTTCTTTTGAGCAAACCCATCTCCAAAGCACAATTTCTCCCTCTCTGTTATTGCGTTTATCATCTTTCTGTACACTGAACCCAACATCGGTTTTTTATGTATAATAGAAATGTTCATCCTCTTGTAACGTATCAAATTTTCACCAATAACATCCTTATTTCACAAGTTTGCTAATGTGGATGAACCTGGTCGCGTACTCGTCTCACCCGGGTTTATGGATACTTCATGATGACTCATCTTTTTTTGAAGATGCTTAATCTTAAATAAAATTTGTAGAAAACTAAACATTAGGTTGTTAGGTCTTTGAATATGCTTAATCTTAAAAAAACTAACAAAAGTAAAAAAATATTACCTTTTCGGTGTAGCCGATCACTTAGTTGGAGATGAAAATTGGATAATCCAAACAAAGAAAATGAAGGAGCAAGTGAGTTTATTTGAAGTTTAGAGCACTTGAAAATTAGTGAGAATGTGTTTAGTTAAGTGAATATATGATTTTTAAGGATGGTTTACGAAGAGTAATTACCCATATTAATTGTACAACCACCAGACACCAACCAATAAGTTGGTCAAACTAGACGTATAGGACCTAAACGCTACTTTGGTGGTCCTAATCGCCTATAGGTCAGGCGAATCACCTGTAAAAACTGGTGTTTGGGGCTTGCAGTATGCGTTTGGGGCCCAAACGCCATGGTAACAAGGGTTTGGCCTGCGTCCCATCTACAAGAGCCAAGCGCCTTTGAATCATGTGTTTAGAGCGTGACCATTAGTCCCTAAACGCCATTCAAGACTGGCGAATGGCCAGTAATGAATGGCGTTTGGGGATGCTGATGGTGCTTGGTCCCCAAATGCCATTCTAACAAGTGTTTGGCTTATGTAGATGGGACATGGGCCAAACGCCATCAAATCAAGCGTTTGGAGCGCGACCATCAGGCCCCAAACGCCACTGTAACATGCATTTGGCCCTTGTCCTATCGATACGGGCGTTCACCTTTGTGTCAAGCGTTTGGTTCCAATACTCTCTATTATGCATAAAAAATCTTGGATGTAAAAATTATTTTTTATTTGTCACCAATAAAATGTTTGGATTGATTGACAGTTTGTAAGCGCGAGACGAGCCATAACGTAAGAGTTGAATCTACTCTTCGTAGAATCCAATTGGATAGATTGACGGTTTATAAATGTTATCCTTAGAATCCACTTTCAAACTTTAACCAACGATTTGACAGAACCACCCCATAAATATTAGAAATCCCACAATATTAATTGCATATTTATATCCATAATATGCCAAACAACTGTCATGCAACTTTGACAAATTTATACTCCAAAAAAACTTAGAATCCAATTCAAACAAACTTAGAATCTAAAAAAAACTTAAAAGCCAAACAAACATAGACTCCAACATATTTGTATCCACAAAAAGTTATTATCAACTTTGAGAAAACATTATGATGCAACTTTTCTCTTTTTCAACAAAGCATCAAGTGAATGCTTTGTACGTTCTTCATGTTCTCGCTTTAATTCAGTATCCTCATTGGTGCCATTATCATGTTCCCTTTCATCATCATTAATTGAATCTTCACCATTGTCATAATCTTCATCAACTTCATCATCATAAATTGGGAAATATCGTAAGGTTACAATTTTATTATCATTTTTTTCATTGATGCTTTGGCCTTTATCATCGCCTTTATCATCGCCTCACATCCGCTTAACATTTTCTCGAATAACAGCCTGTTGAGACCGCCAATCATTCGCATCATGCCTGCCACCCATTCCGCCGACACCTGCATTATCCAAATTGTACGTTAATATGATATTGAATGACCAAATGATAAATATTAACATCATAACTCACATAATTGACTTTAGCAGATGGAAGACCCCGGACTAGAACATCATTTGGAATGTCGACCAACTCACTACCACCATCGGAGAGTGGTAACTGAGTGTGCCATGATGGTAGTGGGATGTCAGCCACTCTTATATCATCAACGGTCACTCTAGCCGGCCCTGATGCTCCTGGTACTGCTGTGGCTGTTGCGGTTACTGGTGTTGCTGCCTATACATAGTAGATTACAAAATTACATTGTATAATAAAATGAGTAATCTCCTATATTTAAAAACCACTTAGAGACGTTTAGCACCTATGAAGATGAAGATGCCCCATCATAGTTGTAAGACAACCATTTTTTCTGGAATTGATCATAAGTATCATCGCTATCGCCATCTACATCCTGGATAAAGTGTGTCGCTCTAAAACCTCCAATACCACCAGACAAATTATCTCTGGTGTATGGTTAATCACATAACATTGAATTTGGGGGTCTATATGGGATGTTTGGTGCCCTGGTTCCCATACTCTGTCGTGAGACGCGCTCACCCAAGTACCGTGCTCTTCCAGCAGGTCCTTGCATTAAGATTCTCATGGTGGCAGAAGGTATATTGTCGATGCAATAATCAGGCAAGTTTGTATGTTGTCCCCAAGGATACCAATTGATCCGCAAGTTAAAAAACAAATAGTTTGTCAGGCAAAAAATTATTCATACTCAGGGGGGCAATATAAGAGTTGATATAATAAAACGCATACCTCATTGGGCCTCACGTTTCGAAGTTTAACACAAAATTCTTTTAGGCAATGGCCAACATCTCTTGTTCCCGACTCAATGTCTATCCATCGTGCTACCCTCAGGAACATATCTGGACCACCCAATGGTATGCTCAGTTTCAAACACGAAAAGTACTCACAAGCCCATGCCTCCCATATTCTCCAAAAATCCCTTGTCCCTACACTTTTGTCGCGGCATAAAGAGTCCATATTGCAATACAATACGAACAATGTCGAACCACCCCAATTATACTCTCATATCTCATTTATTTTCTGTAGGCTGGGGAGGAAGTACAAATAAACTTTATTGCTCTTGTCATAAAAAATATACTACCCAATAGCACCAGAAGAAAGACTCTCGTCAAAATATCTTCCTACTTAGGAGTAGTACACTCGTACGTAGCATACTTATCAAATATCCATTGATAACAAACTTTTGTTCTCCAACCTCCGACGACGATTTGCCAACTAGCTTTTGCAAAGCCTTCTTATTCTTGTAGAGTCCCAAATCATAGTCTCATTGTCGACCGTCGACTTTCAGGCCAGTTATCACAGTAAAGTCCAATTGGGTCATTGTCATTTCACCCACTTCATCTTTATGAAATGTGTGGGTTGTATCCCACCATTTCTCGGATAGACTTTTCAATAGGATGCGATCCATCTGAACCTTTTTCAATATACTCATAAGATAACTAAACCTGGAGGCATCGACATTCCTTCTCACATTTTCAGAAAGCCTATTGTACCATCGAGCTACTAGTGTAGTGTTGTTCTCAAACCCACGAATACCAAGTCATAGAAATCAGCCTAGAAAACCAAAATGTAAGTATGAATTAGTGAAAAAGGTATGTGGAGAACAACCTAAGAAACCAAAACGTAAGTATGAATTAGTGAAAAAGGTGTGTGGAGAAAAATGTACTATAATCTCTATTGTGATATTTCGTCGAACACCTTACAGGCAATAAACATACACTATAATTTTTCATCCAAAATATATATCGCTACCAATAATCATACATTTCTAGAAGCATCACATAAAAAACACTCAGTTTTTAAAATAATTCAAGTATCAATTTGATGTTTTAACAATATAACACATAACAACCAAATTTTTTGTTAAATAAACTTACATTTTATCCTTGGATGGGATATAGCATTTCATCGAACATGTTACGGGAATTCATATAAATATAGTATAAACCTCAATATGAAATTTTATCAAACACTTTACGGACAATGAAAAAAATACACCATCTAATTCATTATGACATTTCGTCGAACACTTTACGGGCACTCATGAAAATACTATAGTTTTCAATCCAAGACATATTTCTATTGACAACTATACATTTCTATAATCATCACATAAAAAACAACTAATTTGCAGAACGAATCAAGTATATATTAGGTGTTTTAAGAATATAACACATAAAATTCAAAATCTGTAAAGAAAAACTTACATCTTGTTTGCTTGAGTGAGATATATGCTCCGTTGGGGCTATATGAAGAAGAGGGCTACTAAGATTTTGATTCTTTGGACGAAATCTTTTCACCCCATAACCGGTGGCATCGTACGGCCCTTTCGAGACGCTCGAGCTTGAACTTAGTTGCGTCGTTACACTCAATGTTCCCTTTATAACTTTATGCTTTCCTCTAGTCATTATTTGGTGAAAATACAATATTAGAAGGATATGGGGTTTGGGGTCACGGGCTGAAGGGATTTGGCGTGAGTTTTGACTCGTGTATTGCAAGAGATGTGTTCAATTAGAGATTGCGGGTTTGACTCGTGAGTTGCAACAAATTTACATCAGTTTTGATGGATTTCGGGCTATGGAGAGAGAGATGAAGATGCATATGAAGAAGAATGAGAATAAGGTTTGGATTGAGAGAAACGAAGTGTTGAGAGAGAGGGGGAAGGGTGGGTATCGATTTTTTAAGAATAAGGGGGAAGGGTTTTTTAATTTTGGGGTTAAAATTTTGATAAGAAATAAGATTAGATTTGAAAATTAATTTTATAGAGAAATTAACTAAAACATAAAAGGTTATTTTTCAAAAATCATGAGGTTATTATTATAAAATAAAAAGGTAAATTTAAAATTTACATATTTTATTTCAAACTGTTTAACGGATATGCTCGATTTATCAGTAGAATCTGACCTTAAGGGTTATACATTTTCGTTAAACTGATAAATAAGATTTACCGATCAATATAACTTCACGTTAAACTGGTGAAAACCCATCTCACTCGATACTTGTCACAAAAGCACAACATTATCAATGATAACTTTTATCGAGTTTATGATTAAATGCTCAATTGTTTCAGGAATCCTTATATAATCTAATCTAATTTCACATAGTAAGTGAGTATCATGAATGTTTGCATTGAAATAATGAATATTTTCTATTTTTATCAATGATTTTTCCGGTGTACGGTAAATAGTTTCCATCTTTAAAATTCCCGATTAGTAAATAAATCCAACTGGTTCTGTCATGAATGCAGCATAAATAACACTCACCAAACAATCCTAGCAATGGGATACAAATCAGAAAGGGCTACACAAAGATCAATGTTGTCACTCCATCTGTAATGCCAAGCCAAGGTACCTTCAGATTATTTTCTGGATGTAGATATACAACCACATAGTCAATGGATAAATGTCGAAAAATAACAAGGATCTTGCTTGGCAGTATAGACATGCATGCGTCTCCTGAAAATTTGACTAAAGCTCAGAGTAATTTTGTTGACCGTGATGAGTGGAAGTGTTTTCAATGTAAAACAACATCTTGTCGAATGGTCTACATATGTGAAGGGGTCTCCAAACTATCAATCTCAATGCTAACAAAGAGAGTAGAGAATTCTCAAAAATAAAACAAAAAAGTAGATAAATATGGTCCCTAACTTTGACAAGTCAACGATGATGAGGAAGAGGTGGATGATGATTCATACTAATTAGTTAACATGATAAGTTCAAGTCTAGTACTCCAAGTTCTTTACAAGGGCGCCAGACCATTTCATGACAAACCTTGCTCAGAAGAAAATTGAGGTTTCTTGGGAAGGCTCCCTATGGTCTTTGAAGAATATGCAGGGAACCAGGGGTAGAGGACAAATGGAGAGGTGGAGATGGTAGTAGCGCCCCAATGTTTGCTAAGGATGAGTAGAAGGAGGAGGGGCAGGGAGGACCTCCCCTCCTTTGACTTCCTCAGCTTTTTGGACCGAATGGCCTCCATTTTCTGCGCCTTGACGCACTCGAGCTTCACTCTATGTTTGTTCGAGGAAGGAAGACCTCCAACCATTTTTGTAAGAAATAAAGCAACAATAGCAAAATCTTGAACAAAAGGAGGAAAAAAGATACATAAACAACACCACATATGATTTGTGGGAGGGGTCTCGGGACTATTAGGACCAAGACTCTCCGAGCTTGAGCCTACAAAATAGGCCCTATGGCTAGGGACCCCACCTGCGAATACCGTCTGAGGATCTAGATATAATCTAGCCTAGATCAAGGATTCGAATGAAGTAAGGAAGCTAAAGTAATGTTGGTCCGCAGGGACAGCAAGGTTAAGGATCTAAGAATATAAGTAGGGTTCTTTTAGTTTTTGTTTTCCCATAGCACAAAAAAAGGAAGAAGTTAACTTCATGATTAAGCATGAGCATGCCTTCTTCCTCTAGCAAAATCTCACATGCAGTCTTAAAGACCTGAGGCATTGAATTCGTAAGCCCCAAATCCCTAAGGCGAGACTCCCAGGATCCAAAAATCATGAACCAACAGTCTTTCCACTCTCTATACCAAGTGCGGACACCATTCACGAGTCCTTTTACACCTATGATCCCACCAATGATGTAGTACCATCCCAGGTCCTGAGAAGGAGCCTCCTAACCACCTTCTTAGGAGATGACTTCATTTGGAACAGAATGTCAAACTCATCCAGTTTAAAATCATCGTAGTAGAATAATCTCCACTAGACCCAACATCCCAACAGGACCCTCCAAGAATTAGGTTGCTGTTGGCACAAAGTTATCACAATTGAAGAAAACCATTTCCTAAGGGAGTGCAGGGGGAGGCACATCCCACCATATAGAGCTCCCAAGAACATTCTAGTTCCTCTATGCAGCGGGGCACTCATTCTCCCGTCTACCTCCGGTAACCGTAGGTGGATATGGTCTGTGAGGTGGTATATCTTCCGGATGGTGGCTAAGTACTCCTTTGTTAGGGAATACTGGTAGTAATCAGCCTCCCAACGGCCAAAACTCCCACTTGGAATTGCACGACATTCAGGGGCAACATGAGAATCGACGACCATGGTCGGTGAGCTTGAATCTATATGGCTAGTGAAACTCTCTTAATACCCCAGAGAAGATGAAAAACCTAAAGAAAATAGGAAAAAGGGAAAGGGAAAAGAAGGAAAATGGGCTTACATGCAAAATTTTGTAATAACGAAGAAATTACTAAAATACCAAAAGCTGACTATTTCGAGGATTGATAGTTAGCAGCTAACTAAGAGGAAGACGTAGACCCGACCAACAAATGTGGAAGAAAAGACTCATAGGGAGTACTCACGATGAAAATCCCCCTGTTAAAAAGACAACTTTCGACTTCACAGGAAAAAGAGATTGGGGCAAAATACTAAGTTGCTAACAAGCTCGTCTTTCGCAGATAGGCAAAAAAGGTGAGAAATATGAAGAAGAATAAAATCGTTCATTTATAGTCCTCAGAGCAAGCAATGATCAGGACCATTTAAATAATCCTACAGACCAGGAAGCCACTTGTCTGTTAACTTGCAAGTTCAAGAAATCAAACGTCACCCACGCACTCATTGATGTGACAGGTGACGCTTCAGTCATAGGAAGTGTGTAGTCTTTTCCCCTCCCTTACGTGTCATCATTACCACCACTCCTGAGAGACAGAAAATTTCAAAATTAAACAAACGAGGGAATGCACACGCGGAGAATTTCATCTCATGAGGCTTTTGGGCCTCCAAGACTCAATCATCAAGGGTCCTCCAACAAGAAATGGTTATAACCGTATGAATTGATTGAAGCAAAAAAGCTTTGAATGATTTGACACATACTTAGGAGAGGGCCTGGAAGTCTTAGGACCCACACAAAGTCCTCGATTGGGGGTAATTGTTATTGATATTCCTGGAAACCGATAACAGAAGGACACATGTCCCAATAATACCATGATACGTCGCATGAGAAACTAGTCGAGTCCTAATCATGGGCTAGATTCCCTACTTGACCTGAGGTCTGGCAGGGCATAGCTCGTGGGGAGTAAGGAATATGCGCCAAAGATCTAAAAGTCCGGATAACAATCCAACGTCAGCACCATCATCAAACGCTAAAAGTAAGAGTTGATGTGGCACCTTCTTATTCATCCTCAAGTTTAGGAGTCTAATCACCGTCTCTCATATCAGACGGGTCTCTTTCAAGTCATCTCGACCTTATTATTAGCTTGGGAGACAAGGGAATTAAATGATGCCCCCAACTCATCATCGCAAGGAGGACCGTCACATCTCTAAGGTGACTTTGACAGGGTTTCTCTCACTGCACCCCTAAGGTGATTGAGGTTGTCATTAAGGCCACAAGCACAGTAGTTGAGGGTAACAGTGAGCCGCCATCCCAGGATTAGAGATGCGAGATCAAAGCATAACTATTACAAGGGGAAGCTGCTATGAACAAGGAGTTGGGAGCTTTATTAATTTGGGTGGAGTTTTCTTCTATAGGAGGCTGATGGAGTACATTCATGGTGTGTGAGTTTGGAGGAAGGCCATGCCCATCTCAAGCATTCACATAATGAATATTGTGCCAAGGAAGGACCGCTCTTACACCATCGTCTCCAAAGGATGGGTTTTTATTGGCCGAATATGACCGTAGAGGCCACGCCTATGCAAAAGAGTTATCTTAAGTGTCAATTGATCCCAAGGAAGTTCATTTGGTGGAAGTTACAACAGATTGGCGACAACCTACATCTCGTATTTGAATGATGGCACCCTCCCGTCCAATGCAGTAGATGCCTCTATCATTAAGAAACGAAGTTCTCTTTTCTTTATGCTCAATGGAGAATTATGGAGGGTTAGTATGGATGGTTTCCGCTTTAGGTGTTTGGACATAGAGGATCAAAGAACCATCATGGATTAAGTCCAGAAATGGGCGTACGGCAAACATCAGGGAGGCAGGAGATTATATGAGGATTTACTCAGGGTTGGATACTACTAGCCCACCATGGAAGCTGACACGTTAGACTACGCACGGAAATGCCACGCCTTCCAAGTCTTAGGGAATGTTATACACGTCTCAGCTGTGTCCTTGCACCCAACGGAGGTCCCTTGGCCGTTCCATACATGGACTCTAGACTTCATCGAACCTATCTCACCCATATAAAAGGGTTACATATAGATCCTTGTTGCTATAGATGCTATACTAAGTGGGCAGATGAAATAACTCTTAAGAAAGGGACAACTGATTAGGTCTATAATTTCTTAAAGATTACAAGCAACAAGTAAATAAATGATGCATACACAAAGAATGAAATAACAAGCCAACATTCCACATATGAAGATAAGATGGTACTATCTCACTCACAAGTAAAAGATCATGATAGTGCAAGTTGTTTTACATCAAAATCATAAGGGAACGGAGAGAAACACTAAAAATCTAACTGTGGTTCCCAAAAACATCACCCGCTACAAGCTCCTTAGAGTCGAGCCTAATGGAAGTGCTCTTCCCTTGGAGCTTAAAATGCTCGTTGATCTCTACATCTAAGTTCATTATCTTTGCCTGCACCGCAAGCACCCGTGCTTTTTGACAGCGACGTTGCTCTTATAAATGCTCTACGTACGCTTCCCTCATCAATCGTCGATACGACCGCCACAAGTTACAGATGGCAGATCTCAACCAGTCTAGCTTCATATGCAGTAGCTTCATCCCCTTCCAAATGTTTAACACATAAGATACCACCTCCAGGTGGGCATCCTTGTACTAAAGGTGGGCCAAAATGAACAATGTCTCACCAATCATAGTGATGCAGGATTGGCGAATGTGCCTAGTAAAGCTCATGAACTGAATACCGCGATCAAGATGAGTTTCAATGGAATTATGAAGATGCGGCATCAACGTCTCGTCCACTAAAACCTAGTCATACTCAACCATCTGTCCAGAAAGCTCCAACTTGAATTTGTGTGCACCGTAAACTTCGTAGCTCATGATGTCACTCCCGAAACTGTCACTGTCTAACCTCTCGCTACTCAGGTTATGAAGAGGGCCGCAGCATGATCATCATCATCCAAGGGATGATCCTCATCGACAGACACTCGACGAGGTTGAGATGTCGCTACCCTAGGCTCCATCTCCTTTCTGATGACCATCTTAATGTGGTAGCTTACATTGGTTGTTACTCTAGTAGTACTAACTGTGTTGGAGGTCGTGAGAGTCACATCCCAGGAGCATGCTACCGCACCGTCTCCTTTATCCTCTAAATAGCGGAGAACCCTCCACCCCCCTGGTCGACGTAATCAGCCTGTGCTCATTCACGTCAGTAGACCCCTACATGGTGAAATGCAACTTGTTTTCATTATGAAGTATTTCTCCACAAGTACAAAAAAATGCATGTTGGCAAGGCATTTACAAACAAGTTAGACTTCGCTATCAAAGCATGCAATAAAAGTGTCACCTCTACCATCACGCGAGGATCTTCCATGAGAGGAGACTCCTCCACCTTTTCCAATTGCATAATATAAATAGGGGAAGTCGCATAATTAGCTATGTCATTTTCAACCACAACAATGGTAGGAAGAGCCCCTCGCTCGCTAGACGGAGATGAAGCCATTTCACTTAGTTCATTCTCGAAAGGGGATAATTGCGTTGGCATTGATTGTACGAAATCATGCATATGAAAACATCAGTTTCAACTTGGACCAAGGGGAAATGTGCAAAAATCTCATAAATGAACCAGGAAAAAATTCGCACACACCTTGAGATATACCTCCATGCCCTCTAAAGCACCTGGGACATGCCCTTCGATCCTTTCTACCACGGGATGATCCTCCTCCCACCTCCTTATTCTTATACATGGCCCTCTTCCAACCAGAAAAGTTGGCCCTCTTCCCTCGTTGACCACTAGAAGAAGGCTTGTGAGAATTTTTCAAACCATTTTCAAGATGATCGATTATCCTATGCATCTCAGGCCTCATAGCGTCGAAAGGGGTGGGGTAATCATGAAACATAGGAAGACACAACATCACGTGCACATCCTCTAGTGTGGGGGAAAACTCCCCCAAGCAGTAATGAAAGTGTGTGAGTAGCTACACAATGGTGAAGAAGAATATGGACTCGAGCGGAGTCATGCTGAATCGACAGTTTGGACGCCACCTCCACCTCTTCCAAAACTCTGGCTCTCTTCAGCAAGACGACGTACCTAGAGTCAAAACGTATGTGCACACACCAATCCTCCCAGCCAACCCCCAGCTTCCAATGACTCCCAAAGTCAACATGGGGGACTACAAAATCACGACGAGCATTCACAAGGGGCACTTGCTCAAGCTTGAGTAACTCAACATGTTCACTTTCTTCCTCCATCAAGACTTTAGAACAAACCTCCCCCTCAATCGATTTTGACATGCCGTTAACTACCAGGTCAGCAGAAGGCTTCATTGTGGTTTAGGTGGAACCAGGGGAGCCGACTCACCCTTATCCGGAGTAAGCTCAATCTTTGACAAAGCCATCCGTGCGAACAAAATCCTGTAAAATAGAGGAACACAAGTTACAAGCGAGAGACATGTATACACCTAAAATTGCTAAGTCCATACAAATTATAATGTTTCCCTAAGGGGAATGTTTGATGGAGGCAAAATTTTCCAAATTTTGGCATTCTACTAGCATCCTATAAGGGAGACATATTCACCATGACCTATAGCGGAGGCATGTCTGACGGAGGCAATTTTTTTTCCTAACTTTTCCTAAGGGGGAAGCATACTACAGGCATCCTGTACAGAGGCATGCTCATCATGACCTATAGCAGAGGCATGCATGGTGTACGAAAAAAAATTTCTCATGCATTTTCCTAAGGGGGGAAGCATGTTACAATCACTCCATAGAGGAGGCATGTTCAACGGAGGCATGTATGGCGTAGTCTATATGATGAGTACACTAGCGTCGCGTAGCCATCGTGTACACTAAATGATGGTTACACTAGCATCGTGTAGCTATTCGTGTAGTCTATACTGGCGTTGTGTATCCATCGTGTGTTCTACACGATGAGTACACTAGCTTTGTGTAGCCATCGTCTAGACTACACGATGGCTACACTTGCATCATGTAGTCTACACTAGCTTCGTGTAACCGTCGTGTAGTCTACACGATGAGTATATTAGCGTTGTGTAACCATCATGTAGCCTACATGATTGGTGCACTGGAATCGTGTAGACTATACGATAGGAAAATGAGAATCTTCTGCCAATAATACTTTTAAAATTGAAGAATAAAATATAGTCTCAAGTATTTAAAAAATTTTAATGATTTCGGTCCGATAAACTTCTAAAAGGCTTAACTTTTGACTCAGGTTGAACCACGTGACTCGTAAGACATCAAATCGAAGCTTATTCAGAGATCTACATATGCGACACAATGTACTCATCGCAACCTAGTTTTAGGCTCAGACAACAATGTTTTAAGCACTTTTGGATGCCTGCAAGTCATTTTGTTCACAAATTTGGGTATACGAGCTACACGATGGGTACATGGACGTTATGTAGCCATCATATAGTCTACATTATGGGAGTACACTAGCGTCGTATCGTGTAGGTATCATGCAGTCTACATGATAAGGATATTCTGACGTCGTGTGGCTATCGTGTAAACTACACGATGACTACATGACGCTAGCATACTCATCGTGTAGCCTACACAATGGCCACGTTAGTGTTGTGCAGCCATCGTGTAGACTACACGATGGCTACACTAGCATCGTGTAACCATTTTACTGTCTACACGATGGGGCTACACGACACTAGTATACCTCATCGTGTAGTACAAAATTAACAATGCCGATTCTCTCTCTCTCTACAGGTCTCTCTCTCTCAAATCTGGGTAGAAATTAAAATTAATAAAACCCATCAAAATTCATCCAAAATTCAAGCTTTCCAGAAAAAAGAAAATAAATGAACTTCAAACAACGTTCCACAAAAAAATAAAATAAATATTTCCAGGAAATTGATGGGTACGAAGAAGAAAATAAATAAATATTTTGTTGTTGCATGAAGAAGGAAAAAGAAGATGACAAAGAAGAAAATGAAGAAGAAAACGAAGAAGAAAGTGGAAAAAATGAAAAATGAAGAAGGAGAAATGAGGTGAAGGGTAAACATGTAACTTCACAAATGTATTTTGAGTGGAAGGTGAGCCAAGGCTCGGGATAAACAAAAATTAGTGTATGGATTCATTTCTACAAAATGGTTAGTCTAGTTTAGCAAAAGACTCCTCTTATTAGGCAAGGGGAAAATAGATGTTTTATCCTAAACGTACCTTAAAACCGAGCATGCAATAGAATAATGCATGGATTGTTATGTCCCTTTTACTGCAAAATTTACAAACTCCCTCCAAGTAGATTTTCCTTCTCGCCAGATTGATATCAGATGGAATAAAATTATGAGAAGCTTTCCATATGAATATCTTCACTTTATTTGACAATTTCAAACTCCATAATTTTTCCACCACCACGCCATTATATTGGGTTTCGACGAATTACCTTCATCCACACTAGAGATCCCCATCTTGTAACCACTACGGATAGAATAAATACCAGATATCTTATAGTGCCAGATAATTTTATCCTCTCCCATCACATTGGATAACGAAATCGCACAAACAACTTCCTTGTTGTCGTCTAGCATTATCCTGGAAAGAAGCTCCATTTTCGAGCAAGAGTCTTCAATCAAATATGCCACCTTATTCTCCGAAAATAGCGGGTCAGTGCAAGTGGACCTGAACAGGTCTTGGAACCAAATTGTCTTTAAAAACCTAAAAATGATAGCCCATTACATACATGTCATCAGGTTCCTCTAGCCAAAAGATCTCTACCCCACGAATTTGGGTGATGGATCAAATGCCACACTGGTTTTGTAAGTAAGGCCTTACTAAAAATCTCTGGCGAACGAAAACCCATGCCATCAAGATACTTTGGAGAACTATCCGAGGAGCATCCGATGCCGTGAACCATCCGAGGAGCCCACCAGAATTTTGGTATTGATGCCCCAAGATCCTTACACAACAAAGTCGGGAGACGAAACACATTCATCGCATATGTGGGTAAAACTTGCACCACTACCTTAATTAAGACTTCCTTTCCCCGCACTTCAAACTATTTTCTCTCCAAATGTTCAATAGTTTCTTGGCCTTGGACATAATAGCATCAGATAAGGCTTTTTTGTTAGTTCCTATACAAGCATGGAGTCCCAAATATTTTTCATGGCAATGAGTCTGTCTAATCCCCAATAGAAATGACAAATTTCCCTTGATGCTTGTTGGGGTAGTTTTGGAGAAATAAATGATTGATTTATTTAAGTTCACGCTCTTCCCAGAAGCCACCTCATAATTGCAAAGGATCTGCTTAATTGTTGAGAAATTTTTGTCATCTGCTTTACAGAATATTAGGTTGTCATCCGCGAAGAGCAAGTGAGAGATGTGAATAATTCTTCGACAAATGCTAGGGCAGAATTTTCTCTCTTATTATTTTCTTCTTGAATCATAAAAAATAAACCTTCAGCACATATTAGAAATAAATACAGAGATAGCGGGTCTCCTTGTTTAAGGTCACGGGAAGGGGAGACAGAACTACTAACCACACCATTAATCAGAAAAGAGAAAGATACATATAAGATGCAACGATATATAAGATTGACCCAATGTTCTGCAAAACCCAATCGGATCATCATTGCAATCAAAAAGTTCCATTCTACTCTATCACAGGCTTTACTCATATCGAGTTTTATGCACGAAAATAATGGTTTCCCCTTTTCTGATTCTTTAAAGACTGGACCATCTCATAGGTTATAATGATGTTATCATTCATTAATATCTCTTTCACGAATGCACTCTGATATCCCATATATAATAAGGGGAAGAACCTTTTTCATTCTGTTGGAGATGGATTTAGTTATAATTTTATACAAGATGTTACACAGACTTATAGGTCTGAAGTCAGCAACATCTTTTGGACTATGAGATTTAGGAATTAGGCGATCAAAGTTTTGTTTATATTACTCATATCAGCATTACCATTCAACCCTTCTAAGCGAAATTGAGTAATTTCAGCAGCAATAATATGCCAATATTTAATATAAAACAATACTGAAAAACCATCGGCTTCAGTGAACAGCATCAAAAGTACCCCTATTCATTGAGTTAGTCACTCTTCACGGAACTACATTCAAGACTTACTCAATTGCTTCCTGATCTGGTTTGGCTGAACAAAATAGTGTGGAATAGTAGTCTTGAAAAGTCTTCACAATTTCCTCCATTGAATCTGTCCACACTCCTTCCAGATTGTAGATTCCTAGAATTGTGTTCTTCCTTCTTCACTCTGATGCTCTAGCATGGAATATTTTGTATTTTTATCTGTTGAATTAAGCCAATCCACCCTCGAGCGTTGCTTCCAAAAGAGTTCCTCTTGATTTTCTAATTTGAGGATCTCAGCCCTGAGATTTGTTATCTCTCGATCATCTAGCATCTTCGAGCCATCTTCCAAGACTACATTGAGCCGATCTTTTTTTTCTTTCAGCTTCTTTCCAATTGCACCAATTTTTTTTATCCCCAATCTTTAAGAGAATTTGAGCAGACCATGACTTTTCTTAAATTTTCTCACCCATCGAACCTTGAAAACTGCTAGCCCAAGCTTTATTAACCACCATTTCGCTTTCTTCATTTGTTGCCCAGGTTGCCTCGAACATGAATCTTCTTCTTAAGGCTGAATATTGATGTAGAGGGGAATTATTCTCTAAGTGAGCTAAAATTGCCCAATACATCCACCCAAGTCCATTGAAACGATTGGCCCATCTCTTCTGTATAAAAGGCTATGTCCAGCTTCTCTTTAATCAACTCACCTCCTTCTTTATTATTGACCCATGTGTATTTTAGGCCATGTGTATTAAGGAAGCAGTATTCCACCACCTCTCTAAAAGTCCTCAACTGATTTTCATTTTTTAGATTCCCCCCACATATTTCTCCATTATCTCGTTGAAGTCCCCCAAAATTATCCAGGTAAAATGAGAAATGATCTGCTAATAATTTCAGAAGTTTCCACGGTTGGTCTCTTAATCCCACGTTGAGTATTCCAAAAAAATCCAGTAAGTCTCCAAACCACTCCCCCATTATCTTTAATAATAGTATCAATGTCCTTATGAAAAGGATTTGATTGTGAGATTCACATCTGTATCCTATCATAAGTCCACTACTCAGACCAATTCTTTCCACAAAAGCCACTCTCAAATTTCAACCTCCTTTTAAAATTTCCAGTGAAAGAATTGTTTAATTTCATCTCCATAATAAAAGCCACCTTTGAGGATTTAATCTGCACCAACTTGGTGGAGCGCATGGAATGCTCAGGTTTTCCCCAACCCTCGAGCATTCTAGCTGAGGACTTTCATGACACACAACGGGCCCGTCATCGGCGCCCACTGCGTAGGATGTGATATCCATAATCGATCATTTATATTTTTTTTTGGGTCCTCCGTTTCTGACTGGTCAATTTTCCTCTTGACTGGTAAACTGGAATTTCTAGAAGCACATTAATTTCCTTTCTATAATCGTCCAGGATTGCCACTGCTCTTCCTAAAAGAAAAAGAAATTCTTTTAGGCAGAACAAGACTTGGTTGCTTGGACTTTTTTATTTCTTCCCTACGATCCACTTCCATGTTCAAAGAGGGTTCACCCCAAACTTTTCTCCTTTCCGATTCCATGGGCCTACTACTTGAGTTGTCTTTAGATTTTGAGCCCATCTTTATGTCCTGGCCCATGATAATGTTTCCCTTACTTTCTTTCCTAGAGCCTTCTGCAATAATATCCTTCTCTAACGAAGGGGTTGGTCCTTTCCCCATTAAAATATCTTTTTCCCCCATTCTTTCATTACCCATCACTTTACACGTGCAGTCCTTCTTCTCCTTTCCTGACATTGACAAACCAACCTACACTCTATTCTCCTAGTACCCTTAGGCCATCATCACTCCCTCTTGTTTGTCCCCCCATCCCGAGTTTCTATTCCTTGGCTTCATCTCCGGCCGTCCATCTACTATCCGGTCATCGGCTCTTCCTTGTCCAGCTTGATCCTTCCGACAAGTCCTCACGTTCTGGTGCAAATGCTGAAGGAAACCACGACTTCCTTCCCTTCTTTCTCCCGCACGTAACCATGCCCCATAAGAAAACTGACTACTCATGTTACCAGTAATACCCCTATAGGATATAGGAAAAGGTACTTCAAAGATACGACATGCAAGACTGTAAATTAAGTGATACCCCCTATAACTAATGGAGATAAATTTGGTCTTAATCAGTGCCCTAAAAAAGATTTTTGAGAAAAAGAAAATACAGAAGTTTCAGTTATCGATCTTAATCCAAGGGATACATACCAAATCAAATATCTAAAGTTTCAGTTTGAGTCGGTTCTGCTGACTCCGTCCTAGAGTTTGAAAAAATTTGTTTTGTAGAATTTTCGACACAAAACTTGAAAATTTTAACATAATTAATTTCTTCAATTTTATGTGAAGATATAAAATTTTATTTGAAATATATTGATTCTGTTAAATATTTCAAGTTTTATATTGATTAGGCGGTTTGACACGTGCCGAGATCATGATAACGTTGTCTCAAACTATTTAAAAGAGAAAGTACTAATATAAAAATGGAGAAAAGTCATCTAAATCAATAAGATACTAATTCCATCTTCATAAAATAAACTGGGAATAAATATACCCAAAACAAAAGGCTCAAATTATCCATACATATTTAAGACAGACATCCACAAAGTATGAGCAATTTTCATAACGGTGTTAAAGAAAGATAATGCACAGGCATTCAAAAGAAAGAGCGATGAATAACTACAACTCTTTCAATAAAACAAATTAAATTCAGTACAAGTTTTTTTATTGCGGGGCCGTGGAGCTATCTATCATGGTTACACTAAACAATGCCAATGTTGACAACTAATAAGTTGATAATGCCACACCATACTATCCATTGATCATACTTATTAGTTATTACATTTAACATGTAATAACCACCACCAATAAAGCGTGCAGTAATATCAAGCTAAATGGACATATAAGCAATAAGAACTAATTGTTGAATACACATTAAATGTTATGTTTTAGTGGGTTTTTTCAATTAGAAGTTACAATTTAGAAGTTAGTGGAAACATAAAAGGTCAAGAGTCTTTGTAGATGAAAGGCCAAATGGTAATAGATTTAATTATTTTTCAGTTTTTTTGCAAGACAATGTGTCAACTTTCCTTATACAAGTTTGCAAGATTGTAGAAAATCATTTCTTGCAATTAGTCTTCTCCCTGTGTAGAATTTTTCCTTTATTAGATATAAATATTTTATTGTGTAATTACTCTCTTTCCATCCAACTTCTTTCTTTCCATGTAGCTTTTTCTTTCCATGTATTTCATTATTCTGTAATTAATTTCTTTCCCGTAAAACAATTGCAAAAAATATTTAAAAGAAGGTAGAGGAAAAGGATCCCATATTTCACAATGGATTAGTTCAAATGGTTTTTTGCACTAATAGAACTAGAAGAAAATTGCAAAGGTGTTTGCTTAGCTTGCGGACAAACATATCAAGTTTTATTTTTAAAACAAGAAATTGAAAGGAAATTCTTAACTAAATTTGGCATGGTCCCATAAGATGGGTGTCCAAGTCGCCAATGCCAAAGTCAATTGAAGGAGGTTTAGTGACACTAGCCATTCGAAAGTAGTATAACCCTTCATGAATGTTATCCTACCCAATCGTCCTCCTCATTGACAGGTCCTGAAAAATACATTGCTTATGAAAGAAAGTTACAAATCAGTCACTAATCCGTGTTAGTTGACTAACGGATATGAGATTAGACTTGAATGATGGAATAAAAAAACATTTTCAAGTTTAATGGCTGGTGTAATAGTAATGGTTCCAATATGGGTCATGCTAACACGTGAACCATATTAGAAAGTTGGACAGATGATGGGTTTGGGCAAGGCTTGTAAGTAGAAAAGCATGATAAAGTGTGGCACATGTGAGTAGTTACTCATGTGTCAATAATCCAAATTGAATTTATAGGCACAGTTAAGGCTATACCTGCTAAATTAGCATTAGGTTAATTGGTACCTGTAGAGAGTATGTCCAAATATTTATTATATTACCCTTGAGATATTGAGACCACTGCATTATCTTAGGATTTTGATGTCTTTGAAGAAATTATAGATTTTCATGGAGGATAGGCCAACGAGTTTGTAGCAACGATCTTTAGTGTCATTGTCATGACCAGAATGATCACAATGAAACGAGACTTGTGATTTGAATTACTACCATGGTTGTAGATGCTTCCATGGATGGTAGGTTTGATAGTTAGGGCTGCAACATTTAGAATAAGAGGATGATAATGAGTGTATCTCTTGTTGTTTCTCTTCTTGACGCACAAGAGAATAAATCTTGGTTATAAACGGAAAAGGGTCCATAAGCTCTATCATGAAAACCTTGTAAAAACTCCATTAGCTCCATGAAGACCTTGTAAAAACTCCATTAGCTCTGTCATGTTGGATTTGATCTGCAAGTGCATGGTTGTATTGAGATAAGTGAACTAAGTTCATTCCAAAGTGATTTGAGTTTAGTGAAATATGCTAAAACATGCATATCATCGTGTGTTATCTCATTGATTGACTGCTTCAGTCGATAAATAAGTAGAACATTTGATTCAATAAAGTGTTCCGAGAGATCCAACCAAATCTCCCATGCAGTATCATTATACAATAAGCTAGTACAAATCTTAGTGGAAATGGAATTAAGTATCCATGAGCAAACAAAATCATTGCATCTTTCCCATGAACAAAGCTTCATAGGGTTTTTTGACTTATCCAAGATGCCATTAACGAAATTAAACTTATTTTTGGCACACAAGGACATAGTCATGGCACGATACCAAGTACCATAATTATCACCTGATAATGGAGGTGTAACCAGTACCAAACTTGAGCTGTCTGGATGATGCACAAATTGAGGATCATTGGAAGTAATCTATTCTACTTGGTCTGCCAGTGATCAGAATAATGGAAACCGGATGTGTTAATTGAGAAGATTGAGAAAAAAATCAGAAATTTTTCTCTGATACCATGAGAAGAATTGAAATTTTGAATAATTTCCTCAATTGAGGATTTATATTACTTGAATTATATTTATCCGAAATAATTTACATGGAATGAAATGATTATAGTCATTGTACTTAGATTTATCTAATGCACCTTAAGTCCGAGACTAGAAATGGTTTACAATCCTTTTTTCCATGATTAAGACTCAATTTTCTTCTCATATATGTGTATATATATATCGTACTTTCTAGTAATGGTGCAAAAAAATTTCAAGCATTAAAATTGTACGTTCTAATAATGCTATCGAATTTCTTTCTAAAGATATGAAAAAATTCTTTTTGTATCATGACATTATCCATCAACGTAGTTGTGTTGGTACTCCCGGACAAAATGGTGTCGTTGAGCGTAAACATCATCACCTTCTTGAGGTAACACGGGTTCTTCGTTTTCAAGCACATCTTCCCTTAAATTAGGGTGAGTGTGTTCTAACATCTGCTTATCTCATCAACAAAATGCCAACCCCTATTTTATCCCACAAATCACCTCATGAAACATTGTTCAACTCTAAACTAAAATTATTCAAATTTGTGTGTTTTTGGCAGCCTTTCATTGCCCATAATCATAATATTAAACATAAATTTGATCAAAGGGCAAAACCTATAGTTTTTATTGGCTATCTTTATGCTCAAAAGGGATATCATGTTTTGACATAGAAAATAAAATCATTTTCACTTCGTGTGATGTTATTTTTCATGAAGGAATTTTTCTCGTTTGCGATGTATCTATGTTAATGATGCCAATTATAACTAGGCATGGAATCCTCTTATAGCCATCCAAGTACTTCCCATTGAATTCCTATAGAAAGTGAATTTGAAGTTCCCAACTTGAATGTGGAACAACCTTTTGTTCCCACAAATACTTTGGAAGAAAACAAAACCACTTGTATCATCACAAAACAACCCACCCAATTTTACATCAACAAATGGTGATACCTCACTTGATGCAATGCAAAATACAATTGAATTTCAACCTTCCAGCTCCACTAATATACTCATTCAAACAAAATCTAGACGAACATGCCGGCCACCTTCTTACTTGGTTGATTACCACTGCTCAGCTGCCACTCATGAATGTCTACCTTCCACTTTTGCCTCCAAGGAGACAAACATGTACAACATATCCTCTTTGCCAATATATGTCTACTTCTAAATTTTTCGCTGCACCCAAAGCTTTTATTTCCTCTGCCTCGACTTTTAAATGAGCCAAAATTGCCTATGTTTGAGTTCTGAGGTGAGAAATTTTGCTGAGATTGATAAGATCCTCTAGTAAACTGTTTTGAAAAATTGGCAACGTTAGTTGATGTGTTGTGTATGTCAATTGTTCCAGAACTTTTGAGATGCTCAAGCCTCATTTCATGGATTTACAGCATAAATTAGGCCTCTTGCAAAGATACTTACTCATTTCTAGGCGTAAGGTTTACCACTACAAAATCATATTCACTTCCTAAACCCTTTAAGATTTATAGTAGCAAATCATCATCTGATATTAGTTGATTTGTGGATGAGAGACTATCAGCTATTGCTTTCATTTTCAAAATATAATCATTTATGCTAAGTGCACCTTTCTTAACAGTTTGTAATTGAAACTTGAGTTGGACAGTTCTAGCTTTTGATTGTGTAGTGAATAGCTGCTTAAGTGACCTCTGTACATCATGTGAAGTGAGACAATGAACAACATGTCAAAACATAACTTTTGTAATTGGTGAAAGCAGTCATGATATGAGGTGTTGATTTGTCCTTCTCCAGCTTATATAATCTAGATTCAGAGAGAAATGAGCTTCTGCCACAACAATTGTTCCTCCTGCAGTCGTGTTGTTAGAGATGTGAGGGTTCTTGATAAACTCATCAAGAATTTGGACAAATCTAAGGAGATATGGCTCAAGATCATAAGCACTTACGATAGAAAGAATCTAGAATTGTCCTATCTAGATTAATTGAGAAGGATAACATATTATTTGGAAGCATACTAGGCATTGACATAGGAGTATTACTGACAGTATTAACAACAGTCGTGTTATTGAAGCACTTGAAAAGAACAATACTTGGAGCCTTACTACTATTCCTCCTCACAAAAAAATGATTGGTTGTAAATGGGTATACAAAATTAAGTATCGTTCTGACGGGACAATCGAAAGGTGTGGGGCACGCCTGGTAGCTAAAGCTTTTACCCAAGTTGAAGGCCTAGACTATCATGATACTTTTGCTCTCGTTGCCAAGCTTGTAACTGTGGGGGTACTTCTATCAATTGCTACCATCAAGAACTGGTCGCTCCATCAAATGATGAGGAACTGTATATGACTCTTCCACTGGGTTTGCCAAACAGGAGGAGACACATGGATTTGTAAGCTTAACAAATTCATTTGTGGTTTGAAGCAAGCATCTCAAAAGTGGTTTGTGAAATTCTTTTCTACATTACTTGAGGCTGGCTATTCTCAATCTAAATCAGATTATTCATTATTTATCAACCATCAAGGTGCTTCTTCAAAATTTATTCTCGTATATGTTGACGATATTATTATCACCGGCAATGATGAATTGTCTATCAAACGGATCAAAAGATTTTTTGTGGCAAAATTTTTTGCTAAAGACTTGGAAAATTTCAATTTCCTTGGCATTAAGGTTGCTTGTTCTCAAAAAGGAATTTTCCTCCCTCAAAGGAAGTATATACTAGACATTCAAAAGGATTGTCGTTTGACCGGTGGTCTTATATCAAATTTTCCCATGGAACAACAACATCGCTTGTCACCTATTGATGGTACATTACTTTCTGACCCTACTCCATATCGTCGTTTGGCTGGTCACCTCTTATATCTTACAATTACAAGACCTGATATCAATTATTCAGTTAACACATTGAGTCATTTTATGCATGCGCCACTTAATACCCATTTAGATTCTTCTCATCGGGTGGTTCGCTATATTAAGGGTTCCATTAAGAAAGGAATTTTTTTTCTTATCCGCTAGTAGTCTTCACTTGCGAGGTTATTATGATTCTGATTGGGCATGGTGTCCAGTTACTCGTCGATCCACTACTAATGGTTGTACTTTTTTGGGATCCAATCTTTTATCTTGGAAAACTAAAAAGCAAGCCACAGTTTCTCATTCTTCTGCTGAAGCTGAGTATAGAGATATGAAGACTTTAACATTTGAGTTTCAATGGTTAAAATATTTGCTTCATGATTGTCGGATACATCATGCATCTCTTATCACTATGTTCTGTGACAATCAAGTTGCCTTACACATTGCCAACAATCTAGTTTTTCATGAACGGACTAAACACATTGAGCTTGATTGTCATTTTGTTCAGGAAAAAATTCAGTCTAAGATTATTAGTCCACGATTTGTACGTTCTTCACCTGAACTTCTAGACACATTTACTAAACTACTGGGTAAAGATCAATTCCTTTGTTTAATTGGTAAGATAGACGTTATATCTTTACACGCTCCACCTTGAAGGGGAGGGTCAACTTTCCTTATACAAGTTGCATCGGTGTCATTTACAAGATTTTAGAAAATCATTTTCTGCAATTAGTCTCCTCCCTATATAGACTTTTTCCTTATTGGGTAGAAATATATTATTGTCTAATTACTCTCTTTCCATCCAACTTCTTTCTTTCCATGTATTTCATTATTCTGTAGTTAATTTCTTTCCTGTAATTACTTTCTTTCCATGTAAATTATTTAGCATAAATATAATTTAAAGTAATGTTGAATCCTCAATCGAGGAAATTTTCCAAAGTTTCAATTCTTCTCACAATGGAATACGTAGAGAGAATTGCAGCCAATCTCTCCGACGATCCGGTATTCACCTATCACTCTCAATCTATTATTCACCTATCACACTGAATTGCACTTTTAAGTGCTTTTTTAGTTAACCATGAAAATCACTTGCCTACCGAGATTTTTATAATTGCACAACTGTCAGCCAAGGCCTCTCATCATGCGGGATCCTGGTCTCATCAGTGAGGATGTTAGAGTTGGGTTTTAATGTTCGGAAGTCGAGGAGATACTTTCTAAGATACACTTCGCATTTCACCATTTAATTGACTCTTATTCTATTAGTCGATTAAGCAACAAGGTTATATGTTAAATGATTTTTTACACTTGTTCTGTGTCCCATACGAGGAAGGTGTGCAATGTTATCTAAATGATGATATATCTTGGAAATATGAAAGCATCAATTTGCGCAACTTTTCGTTGTTTCTATGCTAGATAAATGAGAATGAATTTTACATGAAAGTACGTCGTACTAATTTCCTTGAAAAGGTTGTTGAGGGAGAAAAGGTCGGTAAAGTTGATTTTTTCGTTAAGCTTCCAAGTTCATTAGTTGAGCTTCTTTAGTACAATTAACTTAGATATTTATATAGTTATGAGCTGCAATGAGTACGTTTTGATGTGGAATGGTCCAGAAGCTTTTTATGCCACTTCATCTCTTCGATTTCAGCTTTTATTAATACTTCGTGCTGGTAATCTTGTCTGAGTGTTTTATTTTCTCATGACAGGGAAGCTGTAAAATTAGAAACCAACTAAATGGAGGCTCATGTTGTACGGCTTGGATTAAAGCTCCAACGTTAGTAACTTTGATTTGTATTAGTGGGTGACTAGCTAGAGAAGCTTAGTCAAAGCTTAAAGTGAGCGACATATAACACAAATTGGTTTTTTTATATATGGCTCATGTCGTGTTTGTAAGATCCGTTTAAATGTGAACTTATATAAAATTTTAATAGTTTCTTTAGAATATATTATTTTTGCTTGTTCTATGAGAGAATTAATATGTAATTATCATTTTAATATGTGATTTCTAGTGGACAATAGCACGTAATACATTTGAGTAGTTAAATAAATTGATATATGATTTTATAATTTTGTGATATTTTATCAAAAAGCTATTGTTATTTTTTATATTTGTAAAACTGCAAGAATAAGTTATAAAAAAGTTATCAAAGCTACTTCATACATTAAAAAATGTTAGGAAAAAGGTAACAACACATTTTACATAATTTTTAGCATCAAAAAATGCCATCAAAGTTTTTTTTACAGCATTTAAAAATGTAATGAAAAGCTTTCTATAGCGTTTAAAGACGCTATAAAAACATTTTTGATAGTGTTTTTCACAATGGCTGAAAAATGTTATCATATGTTCTAAATTTTTATTAAGTCTAGATATACCGTGTTTGTAAAAATGTTACAAAATACTTACTATAGTGGTTTCTTGATTATTCACCACAGAAAATCTCCAAAATTATTTTACTAGCATAGAGGCTCTATTCATAGCAGCTCAACCTGTAATGCTCAATCTTTGCTTCAATAAGGCTATAACCACTTTCCAGCTAACTCACAATGTGATTCTCTTTACTTTCTTTTAAAACGTAAAAAAATGGCCAAAAAATTCTACTACGTACTTCTGCTAGCATTATGCACGAATAATGTTAAGAAAGTTATACAAGAGGAACGGAAATCTAAACATAATTTAACCAAAGAGAGTGTTTGACTAATTAAATTGTGGAGCCAGAGGAGGATCCATAAAGGACTTGATGATGCGTTATACACCTCACTGTACCTCACTACTGTGAACTCGACCAGCTCGATGGCAAGTCATGAAGTTGTGTCTAGGGTCACGGGAAGTTCTATCACACCTTCTGGGATGATCTTATGTCCCCCGAATCCTACTAATGGTGTAGAGCACAGGCAGAGTCATTTGAGATCTAATCCCATCTGCAGGAAGGCAGAGTAATTCAGGATGATGGTCGAGCTTCCATCGTCGATCAAGGTCCGCCAATTCTTGATATTGGCGATCAAAGGGGAGATGACCAATGCATTAGTGTGCGGCTGATGGATTTGGTGTGCCTCTTCCTCAATGAAGTTGTCGCCTCCCCTGCCCTAACTTGTGGTGGAGGACGTTGAAGACCATCGGGTGTCCTGACTCACGAGCCGCAACCTTTCATTCTCGATTAGAATCCGACGTGTTGGTCCCCCAAACATCATCTTAATTTTTCAAGCGGTATTGCTGTTGGTCGTCATAGTGCGTGAGTGACAGAAGCGTGTAGCATGTGATCATTTAAAAAATTAAAATTTTAATAAAAATTTAACCTTTTAATAAAGCAAAACTTGCGCAACGCCACGATAACAATTTTTTTTAATTGAAAACTGATTTTCAATCAATTATGATCCATTATATATTTATATATTAAATCTACAATATACAATGTTAGGAATCATATACCTCTTGTAGTCTAAATCAAGTGTCCTTGCAAAATCGATCGATCATCCATCGCACAAAACCGTTCCAACGATCAGTAGACTACGAGATCTACACAAAGATCTTTCAAGTCAATCCTTAACACAATAGAATGCGTGTAGGCACGTAGAATATTACAAGACACTTTTTGTCTCTAGATGTACTCAATAGATGAGATTTAGAGATTTACTAAGAATGATTTTTGTGAGACTATTCTCTAAAAGAACGCAGTGATTATTATTTTAGAGATTTGATTAACTATTAATCGTAGAGAAAAATCACTCTAAACAATTGTGTTCTCAACTCAATTCTCTCATTGATGAGGTGATCCTCTGGTTCAACTAATTGATTCCATTAGAATAATATATGTATATTTTTTAGATAATTGCATATCAGATATTTAAGGATAATTAAAAGTTAAAAATAATATTTAATTTCAAATTGTCAATGTAGTGGGACTCACTGTATAATGGTGCACAACTGCAGTGCCACGTAGCACTGGAGTTGGCGTTAAGCAACACAGTGCCTCCCAGCACTGTGTGTCATGCCACACTGCAGTGCTGTGTGGAACTGTAAGCCGACTACTGTAGAGCCACGTGGCACTACAACAGTCCATGATGATCTATGATTTCCAATCATTAATTGATACTTGACAACTACTGCAAAATAAATATTTATTTTAATCAGATAAACATTTAGATATTAGTCAATTTAAAATTAACATATTTGATTATCCCTATCAATTAAATTATCTGTTATTTTACAAATAACGGATTTAGTTGATCTAAATTATTATCTAAATAATAATTTAATTATTTAGTTTCATAAATTAGATATTTTGTCTCACTTATCGATAATTAGAAAAATAAATGATAATTATTTGTATATATAATTTCCAAATATTATATTTATATATATAAATAATTTAATAAATTAATTAATCACACATAATTATCTCATAAATATGTACTTACCCCAAAATAAAAATTTCTTTGCAAGTTAGTCATTTTCTCATGTTCTGAAATATTCACACCCTAAACTGCGTAGTACATATGTGACTTATGGATCATGGACATATAATCCTAAGCTCCAATAAATAAGATTATTAATTAAAATATTTAATTAAATAATCTTATTTATTAATTTCATTATTACTCCACTATAAATATGGAATTGCACTCATAGAGATTATAGATTGTATTTATAAAGTATTCTCATGTAGTCTACTGATAAAATCATTTCACGTAGTTCTGTTTTCTAATTATTGGTTCATAAATTAGAGATGGTCAAAATTACCATTTTACCCTTCCAATTACCTCATGATCCTTAAGTATCATTAATCCACTAGTTAATGGCTAATTTATAATCTTATTATAAATTTGAGCTCAATAACATTCAGTTCCATAATTGACACTTATGTGAACCAATATACAATCCATTAGGAAAGCTTGGATTCCAAATCTTGTAAGATCATGTTCTCAGCCATCTATATCAATGAATCTCCAAAACAAAATTCACTAGCCTGTATTACAAACAAACCTTAACAAGTGAATCAAACGATCTAGTAGACATGTATAAGTGTTCATAACTACTTAGGATTCAGATTGATCTACATATGATAATCAAATTGATATGTATTAAATATTTATAATAAACGGCACGTTGATACATATATTTATCAGTAGAAATTGAAGGTGGTCTGATCTCATCAACCGCTAATTCCTCAAGAACTACTTTGCTATGAGGTTTGTAGTTTTGCATATACTCGTTCTCAAGGAAGGTTGCATTTGTCGACACAAACACCTTTTGATCCTTGTGACTATAAAAGTACCCACCTCTAGTCTTTAGAGCATATGGAAATGACGTAAACTAGATTTGGAGCCATTCCATAACTCTAAATGCATCTTATTTATAGACTTAGAGGGCACTACACTCAAAATGTAAGTTGTCGTGTGTAGTGCATGTCCCTAAAATGTAAGTGACAGTGATTAGTAGCTTAACAACGACCTAAACATATCCAATAAGGTTTGATTTCTCCTCTCTGCAACACCATTTTGCTGTGGTGTTCCAGGTACTATGAGTTGGAATATGATTTGAGACTCTAAAAAATAATCCTTGAATTCTAAATCCAAGTATTCTCCGCGTCGATCAGATCGAAGGGTTTTCAATGATTTACCTAATTGCTTTTGAGCTTCAGTTTTGAAGAGTTTAAACTTTCCAAAAGTTTGAGACTTTCTTTGCATTAGGTAAGTACAACCATATCTTGAGTAATCGTCAATAAAAGTGACGAAATACTCATACCCACCTCTAACTTGCACATTGATTGGTCCACAGACATCACTATGTACTAGCTCAAATGGTTCCTTGAATCTTTGACCCTTTTCTGTGAAAAGTCTCTTAGCCATTTTACCCTATAGACAGGATTCACAAACAGAAAGAGTTCTAACTTTTAGTTCTCTCAAAGCACCATGCTTTGTCAACCTATTTAACTTATCTAGATTAATATGTCCTAACCTAAGATGCCTAAGATATGTGATCATCATCATGAGAAACTTTTTATCATTTGTTACTTCTAGGTTTTGCTACTTTAAATAATTCAGAATTATTTAATAAGCGTTTCGTTGGTTTAACAGGCTTTTGTCCTTGATGTAGGTGGCGAAATGACTAGCCAAGTGTGGGTTTTTCCCCTCGGACCGACTTGAAGGGTGCAGGCAGATTTCAGATGAGGCAGGCGCCGGATCAGAAGGGCGGTTTATTTTGTCCTCCCATAGTTCTTTCCCCTTCTGGGTGTTCTCACCGCTCGACCTCTCCAGCTCCTTCTCGAACCGAACCAAACTGAATCGAACCGGTTTGGTCGATTCTTTTCCTATAATGATTATAATCGATTCAATTATTTTTAATAATTGCATTTTTTTGTTCAGTTATTATTTTCACTAATTGTGTAATCGGTTCGAGCTGATTATAACTGTATAATGCACACACACACACACACACACACACACACACATAAATATATATATATATATATTAATTATTACATTTAAGTTAAAAGGTTTTTGTTTACTATTGAACCCTATATCCCTAAGCTCACCAGTCACTCCCTCGCGCGTCTTTCTCCCTCGCACCCCCTTCTCCCTCGCAAGCTCATTGTCTTCGTCAACCATTCGCCCTTGCAAGTTGCAGGCTCTTCCTCTTCGTCCACCCTTCACCCTTGCAGTCGCAAGTTGCAGGCTCTTTGTCCATCCCTGGTGTAGATCGTGAAATCGTTCACCCTCTGTGTAACCTTGCTGTCTCTTTCCCTCGTTGCAAAAATTTTCTCTCTTTTAAAGCTTAGTAGCTTAGATTTGTTTGTAGCTTAGATCTAGATCTATTTGTAGCTTAAATCTAGATCTATTTAATGATTCTGTTTGATTATTACTCTATTTTGGGTCACACAAGGCAGAGGACTCACCATTATTTAATAGTATGGAAATGTAAATGTTGAAGTGGAAATGTAAATGTTGAAGTGATGCCTAATACTAATTCCATAGGTGGTTACTATGTTAGGGGTAATTCCTTCAAAGTATGTGTATTGATATTTTAATATGAAATTTGATGGAATAACATTTTTCTTATAATTTTTAGTTTAAATTATTGTTGAATAATTTATATAAATATCTGAAAAGACTATGATATTGTATTACTATGAGAGGATTAAGATCATAGATGATGAATAAAATTATCAGCAACATATTAAAGTATAGAAACTTTAATGAATGGTTGCTAGTACGGTTCACTAAGTATTATGAATTCATGTGATCTAGATCCAGATCATTGATGTGAATAAATATATTAGTGAATGTACTTCATATAATAAAATTATATATGACGGGACTGGTGTGAATTAATATCTTTATTAACTTGACATTTATCATAAAATTTAATACACATCAATTTGATGATCATATATAGATAAGTTTGAATCTTAAGTAGTCATGAACTCCTATACATGTCTACTAGATCTTTTGATTCACTCGTTAAGGTTTGTTTGTAAAACAAGCTAATGACTTTTGTTTTGGAGATTCAGTGATATGGATGGCTGAGAACATGATCATATAAGATTTGGAATTCAAGTTTTCCTAATGGATTGTATATTGGTTTCCTTAAGTGTTAATTCTGAAACTAAATGGTTCTTGAGCTAAAATTTATAATACAATTATAAATTAGCCATTCACTGGTGAATTAATGGTACTTAAGGATCAAGAAGTAAGTAGAAGGGTAAAACAGTAATTTTGATCAGTTCTAATTTATGAACTAATAATTGGAGGACAGAATTCTCTATAAATACATTTTATCATCTATAAGAGTTTAATTCCATGTTTATAGTTGAGTAATAATGGAATTAGGAAATAAAATTATTTAATTAAAGAGTTTAATGAATAATCTAGTTTATTGGAGCTTAGGGTTATAGGTTCATGGTCCCTAGGTCACCTCTGTATTACATAATTTCGCGTGTGAATGTTTCAGGACATGAGAAAATGACTAACTTGTAAAAAAACTATATTTTTGGGGCAAGTACATAATTATGAGATAATTATGTGTGATTAATTAATTATAAATTAATTAAATGAATTATTTATATTAATTTTCAAAAATTACATATAGAGAATTACATAGATTAATTTTTATAATTATCGATAAGCGATACAGAATATCTAATTTATTAAATTATATCATTATTAATTATTTTAAGATAATAATTCAAATTTTGATAAAGAAAATATGTTATTTGTCAACTAACAAATAAGCTAGTTGATAGAGATGATCATATAAGTTAATTTTAAATTAAGTGATATCTTGATATTTATCTGATTAAAATAAATAATTAATTTGTAGAAATTATCATGTGGCATGTTGGAGCCACATGCCAATTTCTGATTGAGAATCATAGATTGACGTGGACTACTATAATGTCATGTGGCACTACAGTTAGCAGTGCAATACTGTAGTGTCTCACGACACTACATTAGGGCCTTGAGGCACTATGATACATCACGGCACTGTAGTTGTGCACAGTTACAGTGGGTCGCATTGCAATGACAATTTGTGATTAATTGTTATTTTGTGTATATCCCTAAAAATCCGAGGTGCCTATAAATATATAGATATTATTCTATTGGCCTTCGTATTGAATGAGTGTGCAAACAACACAGTTGCTATAGGGTGAAACTCTCTAATTAAAATTTAGTCAAAAAGTTCTGTGAGAATAATCATTGTATTCTTTCAGAGATTTGTCTCACAAGTCAGTCCTTCTCGAAAATCTCTAGATCTCATGTGTTGAGTACATTTAGAGACAAAAAAATGTCTTTGATATATTCTACGTACCCACACATATCCTAGTGTATTTGAGAATTCACTTGAAAGATCTTGCTGTGGATCTCGAAATCTGTTATTCATGGGAACAAAAGACACTTGATTAGACTACAAGAAGTATATTTTCGTATCCATGTATGTCTATGATTTAATATATAAATATATAATGGATATTATTAAAAAGAGTTTTCAATAAAAAATTTTATTTTAGAAATTGTGGCGCTGCAATTATTTCGATTAAAGTTTACATTTTTTTAAACCCACATGCTTCCGCTGCGCACGCCGTGATTCCAACAATTGATAGTAGAACGGTCTTTATATATTTATTTATTAAGTACTATGTTGATTTTCTTGCATTGTTCATAATATTCTGATATGAATGAATGAATGAATGGTTTTTTTAATGTATGGTTAATGATGAATCGTTAATTGTATGGTGATTTTTGGGTTAGGCTTTATTCTTTATTTTTTCCTTAGATCTTGTGTAAAGCCGTTTTTGGGGCATAGGATTGTTTGTGATTTTATTTTGAATATTATATTATAAAATTTTAATCGCGAGAAGATGAATAATGCATGAGACGATCGAGGAGGAAAAAGCAAATTTAGTAATTCCTAGGGAATTCCAGCAGTGGTAACATCGCAAGAAAAATTTGCACCTACGGTAGTGGTTGGCGACCGGCGGTGATAGGGGCAGCGGTGGGAGAGTCCTATCGTCAGTGGCAATTATTGTCACTGTCAGGGAAGTTTCACTAAGTCCTGATACTATGTTACCCTATCCCTGCAGAGTTTCACTAAGATCCCAACTCTATCTTTCATCTTTTAAAATTTAAAATTAAGTTATTAATTTTAATTTGATAAAAACTAAAATATTGATTGATTGAGTTTGACCCAAGTTTTATAAGTCATTAACTTATTTTTTGACTAAATCAAATTCAATAATTTTAAAAAAGATGATTATAGAGATTATTTATTTGAGAAAAATAGTTTATCCTAATTAAAAAGGTTTTGTTCAAAACTTGAAAATTATGAAGATGGATATCTGGTGGAGAAGGAGATATTTTGAAAATATGCACTCAAGAAGTCCTCTTTGTAATTTCTTTTTTATTTTTCAATGGTTGTAATTTAGAAATATCCTATAGTCACCCGATTCATCATTAGATTATTTAATTCTTAAATAAATATTTATTGATATAATTGATAACATGACCATGCATTAGTCAATCACATGACATACATGAAACCCCACATAATTTTATTTAATCATGCATCTCATTAGTTGAAACGTGATTGATTAGGATTGTCCTAATATGTTTATATAAATTATTTTATGAAATCAATTGCATGTAAACTGTTAGATTTTAGTTACTTAAAACTAGGTAATCACACCACTCTAAAGGTTATGGTAACCTTTAGAATAACTAACTTTATTAAAAGAGTTTTATTAAAGTTGGAAGAAAAATAAATTAGTTATTCTAAATTCATCTATTTATGATTGAGGCTCTTTAGAATGTTAAATGAACTTAGACCAATTAGATTGGATTAACTGTTTATTTCACATTCATAGGGTTATTGTTTTAACTAATAATTAATTTGAAATTAATTAATTATTTAAAGTAGGAACACATTATCCTAAAATAGTGAGTGAGAGAAGGTTGTCATGTCAACGTAACCTATGGTCTTCATTATTAGTACAATACCGTGAGGTACAGTGAAGGCATCGAGATGACTTTGTTTTCATCTCCCTAAGGAAGGTTTCGAGCTATATCAATATCAAGATTGGACTTCTTAAGAAAATAGGACTAAGTGATGTAGTTTAGTTTTGACCATGTTCTAAATCAAGTCATGGAATCTAAAATAGTAGGTTACATTCACAAAGTCACAAATAAGCTTTGAGTGGGTAATTGTGACTTGAACGAATCAGAGATACCTTATTATTAAAAGAGAAAATATGAGATATTTTAAGTTTCAATTAATGAGGATGAGAATATCTCATAGACAGTCTAAGATTAATCTGACTGACCCTAAGGCAGCACATTAATTGTTAGGCTGTCTTATCGTGGATTAGTAAATGTTAAATTTATGTGTTAATTATGTTACATTCATCCATCACGTTTACTTTCTGAATTCTGGATATTTATTTCAATTATATTGAATTATGTATGTTTTAATTTTCAGTTATTATTATGTCTACCATGGGCAACCTTATTACCACTTTACTTACGCTTGAGAAATTGAACGATGATAATCTACCAATGCCCTTAAAAATGTTAGGGACAAGTTTGATGCTTGCATTCAATCTAACAACAATGTGAAGTGCTATATTCTTGTGAGCATGAATGATGTTCTAAGAATCAAGCATGAGAGCATGGAGACTGCCTATGAGATTATGGAATCTCTACAGACGATGTTTGGACAACTATCTAATCAAAGTCGTCATGAGACTACTAGGAGCTACATGACGACTAAGATGAAGAAAAGTACTTTTGTGCATGAACATGTTTTAAACATGATCAATATAATGCATCAGGCAGAAGTACATTGGGCGGCCATTGTTGAGCGAACTCAAGTCATCATTATACATGAATCACTTACACCAGTTTTTCTATGTGTGAACATGATCAATATAATGCATAGAGGTGGGTATGAGTATTTCATACTTTTATTGACGATTACTCTAGATATGCTTATACTTACCTAATGCATAGAAAGTCTGAATTTTTTGGAAAGGTTAAGGACTTCATAGTTGAAACTGAAAACCAATTAGGTAAATCATTAAAAACACTTCAATCAGATTGAGGTGGTGAATACTTGGATTTCGAATTCAAGGATTACATTTTGGAGTGTGGCATTCTATCTCAACTCATAGCACCTGGAACGCCACAACAAAATGATGTTTCAGAAAGGAGAAACCGAACCTTATTGGATATGGTTAGGTCGATATTAAACTACTCATCACTACCACACACATTTTGGGGATATGCATTTTGAACGACAACCTACATTTTGAATGTAGTGCCTTTTAAGTCTGTAAGCATGATACTTTTAAAGTTATAGAATGACTCCAAACCTTATTTGTGTCATTTCTGTATATGGGGGTGTCCAGCTCACGTTTTTAGACCCAAGATTGAAAAGTTAGGCTCTAGGTCTGAATGTTGTATATTTGTTGGCTATGCTCCAGAAACTTGAGGTGGGTACTTCTATAGTCACAATGATCAAAAGGTGTTTATATTGATAAATGCCACCTTCTGAAGAAAAGTAGTTATCGAAGAATTAGCATCTGATGAGATTAGTCCACATTCATCATCAACCGATAAACGATAAACCACAAAAAACACAATTCCTATTCAGGATACACTGGTGCAACGTCATAGTGGGAGGTTATAAGACAACCTATTCTCTATGAACTATGTTAGACACTGATAAGGATGATCCATTGACTTTTAAAGAGGTGATGGATGATCCTTGAAAGGAGAAATGACAAGATAGCATGAATCAAGAAATATAATCTATGTATTCCAATTCCACCTAAGAACATGTAGATCCACCTGAAGATGTAAGACCCATTGAATGTAAATGGATCTTTAAGAAGAAAAGAGGTACAAATGGTAAAGTAGAGACTTTTAAGGCACGACTGGTAGCCAAAGGCTACACACAAAGAGAATGAGTCGATTATGAAGAGACATTCTTCCATGTTGCCATGCTAAAATTCGTTCATATCCTTTTATCCATAACCACATATTTAGATTATAAAATATGACAAATGGATGCCAAGACTGCTTTTCTAAATGACTCTCTTAAAGAAAACATTTCTATGATGAGACAAGAAGGGTTCGTGAAAAATGGGCAAGATCAGAAACTATGCAAGTTGCTTAAATCCATTTATGGATTAAAGCTAGCATCTAGATCTCAGAATCTTAGCTTTGATGAGATTATTAAATTTTATGGTTTCAAGGAAAATATTGACGAAACTTGTGTTTATAAATACATCAAAGACGCAACAAAGATAAGATAATGGGCTTTTTAGTTCTTTATGTTGACGATATTCAACTAATTAAGAATGATGTAGAAACTTTGTCAAAAGTAAAGAAGTGGTTAGCTAAAAAATTTCAAATGAAAGATTTAGAAGAGGCGAACTATCTTCCAGGCATCCAATCACAAATCCCATTTAAAGGTCTAAACTTTAGAGCCCAAATTACAAAGCTCAGGGTGTCTAAAATTTTCAGCCTCAATCCCTAAAACTTTGGCGCACCTTGTTAATGAAGAAATTGCACCAAATAGATAAGTCTAGAAACTTGATTTATGCAATAGCTCAGTTTTTTCCTTAGGTAAATAGCATATTCGGGGGTGCCACATAACCGATTTTTCTCCCATTTTACGACGGACAGATTTGCCCTCTATAATTGATTTTCTATTATTGATTGTGTGGGACCAATGTAATCAATTAAGAGAATAATATGAATTTAGTATTAATTTTACCTTTTTTCAATTCAAAATTATATACTTATCTGTATCTTATCGTTATTAAGCTACATATTTGGATTTTTAGTTATGAAAAAAAATCTTTTTCCATAACCGATTGATGATAATCATTGAATTTTTTTATTTTTTTGGATTTTTAGCCATTTCTTAAGAGTCTCTTTGATTGTTCTGGAAAAAATCTATACGCAAGAAAACTATTTTTTTCTAGCTTTAATCTGTATTTTGAACCAGTAATCATGACAGATTTCATCATGTTGACGTAGTGTGTCTGAACTAAAACTATGGTAGATTTCATCATTGATTGACCGTCATTGACGTCGACAAACATCTATTGACGCCCACCTGTAACAGAGCCATTGACGGTAAAAGATAACTCCATTGACGATGAATAACTCCATTGACGAGGGATAAACCCATTGACAAGAGAAAAACTCTATTGACGGCAAAGGTAAATCACCACCATTGAAAATTGTTTTCGGATGACAGTGAAAATTATAGTCAATAGATATGAAAAAATATTTTACCTTTTCCTTCAATGAAGTATTTTCTTCGGCAAAGGAGTCAACTTTTTATGTTTTTTATTTTTTTTCTTTAAATTGTCATTTGTGAATCTTAAAAACTGTATTAGTTTCATTTAATAGGTGATTGATTGAGAATTATTAACCTATTGGTTGAGTAAAGGGCAAGATTTTCTTATTTTCAAAATTTAAATTTTATTTAATTATGGTTAGTTTATTTTGATTGTTATTTTTTTCTAATTATATCAGTAAGTTATTAATAGGAGGTTGAGACGTGATTTGGATACATGATTTTAGGGGATTTTCAAAATTTAAAATCTTAATGATATTATTATATTGATTTTATAATTTTTCAATAAAATATTAAAATCTTAATCATACACTTTCTAATTGGTATATCATTAATTATCAATTCATTTACCCCAAATTATTAGTTTAGGTTTTTATATTTCTCATTTTTATTTAAATATCATTGATTTATTTCAAATTTTGCATTAGTTTCACTTAATAGGATGGATGTTGAAGTTGATTTACCTAATAGTTGATAAATGGGCATGATGTTTTAATTTTCAAATACTTGATATTTTTCGCAAAAGTTTATTAACATTTTAATTTTCAATTGATTGTAGATTGAATTTTTCAAGTAGATATTTATTCAATTTATTAAGGGGAGGCATTTTTTATGGGATTTTTATAATTAAACTACTAAAATATTTATAGGTTGGCCGTAATAATCTAAACACATAATTTTTCCTTAATTATAAGGTATATAGAATGAGTATATCAATAATTTCATTTTGATTTACCTGAATTAATAGGTATGTCGTTTTATATAATGAATGGTATTTTGGTCTAAAATTATTGACCATTTTGGAAACCTGCTATTTACCTATAATTTTAGAAATCCAGCTATTGCTTAACACACTACTACTAAACTTGTCTATAATGCAAATTTTCCCATGGGATTTTACTTCCCCATTGTCCACAGACGCTATGGATCGTTGGCCGGTGGTTATTAATCTTGCTTTGATGGGCTCTTCTTCAAGCACAAGTATCTCTTTGATGGAAGTTGATACTAAAGTGGGTCATTTTGAACAGGGTGGTCAGAAGCTTTTTTTTGTGGACTCCTTAAGAAACGGGGTCGTAACATATTGAATCCATGCTGGGGAGTAGGATTGTTCAAAAGTCATAGAAAAAATTCTCTCTAGTCTGTTCAATACATTTGAGAGAAGAGAAAAGAGACTGTGTCAAATCGAGGCAATGCTATTGTTATTGGGGAAGGGGTTCCAAATAGTAAGAGAGCTAAAAAGTCTATGGGTGATTCTGAAGAGGTGGTGGTAGCCAACCTTAACCGGCCCCGTGGTGATCAGAGAAAGTAATGTCGTGGAATTGTCAGGGTGTAGGGAATCCCCTGACTGTTTCCTCTTTGTGAGGATTATCTGTTGCCCATTCCATGGATTTGTTTTTCCTTAGTGAAACAAAGAATAAGAAAAAAATTGTTGAAAGGTTTAAAAATTCCCTTGGTGCTTTTGGATTTCTCTCTGTAGAGCCTGTGGGTATCAATGGCGGGCTTCCTTTATTTTGGAAGGGCGGGGTTATTGTTTCAGTTATTAAATTTTGTTCCTTCCTTATTGAAGTAACTGGAGTGGATCTGCTTACAGAATGTTTCTTGCGTATTTTTTCATTTATCTTAGTCTCATCCATCATGTTAGAGGATAGCAATTAGAGATTTTATCTCGAAAGATTTTTTAGTATCCAGACAAGTGTGTTGTCTTGCAGGACTTCAATAATATCATGAACCCGATAGAGAAATGGGGTGGAGTTGCTCGTTCAATAGCTAGTTGTGGCGTCTTGGTTAACTTTGTCCATAATTTAGGATTGTTGGACTTGGGTTTTTCTATGCCTGAGTTCACACGGATTAATAATAGGGACCCCCAATTTCTTATCAAAGAAAGACTGGATCATTGTTCATTTAATTTGGATTGGATCAAGAATCATCCACATGCTCAACTTACTCATTTACCTTCTCCTAGATCGGACCATGTTGCCTTGTTGCTTAATACAGAAGTTAGGGAGCCTAGAAATCCTCAACCCATTCATTTTGACAGAAATTGGATGAAGTGGACTGAGTTTAAACAATCTATTATTTTCCTAGCTTGGAATTGGCTAATTCAAAATCTACTATTTTCCTTCTTGAAAAAGAGTTGGAGTCTGCGTATTCTTTTGTTGTTCCTAACCAAGAAAATACTAAGCTTTTAGAAAGGAAACTTAAGTTGGCCCTTGTTGAAGAAGAATCTTATTGGAGAGATAAGTCACGTATCCAGTGGCTTAATGAAGGGGATACGAACACTAAATTCTTCCGTTCTCGTGTTTGTCATTGACAGCGACGGAATCATATTTCTGGTTTTTTGGACAGATCGGGCCATTGGGAAACAGATAAGAATCATATTCAATCAGTAGCCATTCAATTCTTTTCCAAGCTTTTCTAGACTAGTAATCCGGCACCTGAAGCTTTCTTGGAGGCCCTGATCAATATCCATGGTGTGTTTGATGAATCGGACATGGCTGGATTAGATCGTGATGTATCTGCGATGAGATCCTTGGGGCTTTGTCTGACATGATCCCTACAAAAGCTCATTGGATAGATGGTTTTACTGCCTCTTTCTTCCAACATAATTGGTCGATTGTGTGTAAGGATGTAATTGATTTTGTTCAGAATTTTTTTCGCTCTGGTATTTTGCTTGAGAATGTTAATATGTCTTCAATTGTACTAAATCCTAAAACTGAGAATGCCCGTAATTTAAATCAATATCGCCCCATTATTTTATGCAATGTGGTTTACAAGATTATTGCCAAGATTTTGTCGAACAGATTTAAAGTTGTTATTGTTGGTAATTGCGGCCCGTGCGTGGCCTTTTAAAAAATTTAAACTTTTCATCGAAAAACAAGCGCAACGCCACGATAACCAAAATAAAAACTTTTATTGAATACACTTTTCAATTGGACTCATTATGTATTTATATATTAAATCAAAGACATACATGGGTATGAATTATATACCTTTCTATATCAAGCATCCTTGCAAACCAGTGATCTTGTATTCCCTCGAACAACGAACTTTAAGATACATACCAAGATCTTCCAAGCCAATCCTTAAATTCACTAGGACGTGTGTGAGCACGTAGAATAAATAAAAAACATTATCCTGTCCCTAGATGTACTCAACACATGAGATCTAGAGATTTATTGTGAATGATTAATTTAGAGACAATACTATGAGAGAATATGATAATTATTCTCACAGACTTTTGATTAACTTTTAATCACAAAGGATTTTCACCCTAATTGCAATTATGTTCTCAACACTCCAACCAACAGTTCTCAACTGATGCAACCAACATTGTGGCCATTAGAATAATATCTATATTTAATTCTAGGCTCATCAGATTTTTAAGGATAAACTGAAAATAATATTTTATTTCAAAATTATCTTTGTAGTGAGACCCACTGTAATTTGTGCACAACTGCAGTGCCACACGGCACTGCAGTTACTGTGAGCCATCACAGTGCCTCACGACACTGTATCACGGCACTACTCTAGTGCTGTGTGGCACTACAATACTGCACGCCTTTCTACAGTAGTGTCGTGTAGCACTACAATAGTTCATGTCAATATCTGATTCTCAATTAATGATCGACACGTGACAATTACTGTAAATTAAATATTTATTTTAATCATATAAATATCTATATATCAGTTAATTCAAAAGTTAATTTTATCTGATTATCCCAATCAATTAGCTTATTTGTTAGTTCACAAATAACATATTTAGTTGATTTAATTATTATCTACTAATAATTTATAATTATCTATCACAAATTAGATATTCTGTCTCACTTATCGATAATTAAAAAATTAATTGATATAATTATTTATATATAATTTCCAAAATTTTATATAAATAATTTAATTAATTAATCACAAATAATTATCACATGCCCAAGAAATAAAACTTCTTTTGCAAGTCAGCCTTTTTTCATGTCCTGAAATATTCACACCCTAAACTGCGTAGTACATAGGTGGCTTTGGGACAATGAACCATAGTAGTCAATTCTATTTCGGTGGCCATTCTAGTTTGTTTAAAAAATGGAATATTTCAGATATTTTAGTGTTTCGGTGTTTCGTTTCGGAAAAAAATTCCGGTCATTTAAAATAATATTATAAAATTTATTATCTATAATATAACTAAGAAAAAATTGTCAATAGGGTTATAACTTGCAAGTAATACACAATTACAGTTAAAATTTAACAAAAATATCATATTAAACTAGGTTAAAGTTCAACAAAAACATCTTATTAAATTACAGAAATAGAATCAATCGCATTCCAAGTACTTTCTTACAACTATACATAAACAACATGCTTATTTACTTACAACTATACATAAACAACATGCTTATTTACTTACAACTATACACAAACAGCAGGCTTTTGTACATAATGGCAGAAAAAAGAAATACAAATTTGCTAAAATAAATAATTTCTCTTGTACTATTTCATTCCTCAATCCAAGAAGTAATAGACTTAGAAAGTTGAATCTTACATAAATTTTAGCCCATGTACTTCCAATCAACTAATTTAACCCCTATGTTTTTAGTTAGCTCAGCCAATGTAGCTCGGCCAATGGAGAAAGAAGCAGATAGAACAACGCACGAAGAAGCAAGCAGAACAAAAATGCACGAAGAAGCAGAGAGAACAAAAATGAAGCAGAAAAAGAGTACTACAGAAACGAAGCACTAAGAAATAGACAGAACTAGAAATAGAACAGAAACCCACGAGTCAGAGCTTCAAGTGGCTTCTAATCGGAGAGAAAGGAAAGAATTTCTTCTTCAATTTTGTCAACTATGCTTCCACTGGCTTCTAATTGATGAGAAAAGAAGAAGAGTTGGGCTCCTAATTGGGTGTCTGGCTCTAAGAAGAATTGGGTTGTTAACTAAAGAAGAGTTAGTCAGTTGGGCTCTAAGTGAGTAATTTGAATTTTGGCCCTTTTCTTAGTTTCGCCTGTTTCGTCCATAACATTCTTAGGGGCATTGGTAGCAGGCTTCTCAGGACATTTCTCAGTAAGAACGAACTTGTGGTTCTCACAAGTTAGCGTCAAATTTAAATTTGACAAAACAACCTAACGATTAATGTGTTGCCTTAGGGCCAGTCAGTTTAATCTTAGACTGTCAGTTAGACATTAATCAAAACTTCAAATATCTCATATTTTTCTTTTAACAATAAGGTATCACTTATTCGGTCAAGTCATAATTATCCACATGAAAGCTTAATTGTGACTTTGTGAGCGTAACCCATTATTTCAGATTTCATGACTTGATTTAGAATATAACGCCTTAGGGTCGGTCAAGACTCCTACATCACTGCGTCCTCTCTTCTTAAGAATTCTAACATTGGTATTGATACAGCTCAAAACCTTCCTTAGGGGGATGAAAACAAACCCACCTCAAGACCCCCATTGTACCTCACGACGTTGTACTAATAATGGATATCATAGGTTACATTGACATGTCAACCTTCTCTCACTCACTATTTTAGGATAATGTGTTCCTATTTTAATTAATCAATTAATTTTAAATTCCTTACTAGTTAAAATATAACTCTATGAATGCGAAATTAACAGTTAATTCAATCTTATTGGTCTAAGTTCATTTAACCTTCTAAAGAGCCTAAGTCATAATTATATGAACTTAGAATAACCTAATCAATTACATTAATTAGAATAGCCTTTAGAGAGACGTGATTACCAAGTTTTAGCTAATTAAAATATAGCAGTTTACATATAATTGATTTCTCAAAACAATTCATATAAACACATTAGGACAATCCTAATAAATCATGTTTCTACTAATAAGATGCATGATTAAATTAAACTGTCTGGGGTTTTATGTATGGTATGTGATCGACTAATGCATGGTCATGTTATTAATCATATCAATAAATAATTATTTAATAACTAAAAAAATAATAATGGACTGAGTGATTATTGAGTATTTTTGAATTACAATTATTGAAATAATGAAATAAAATTACAAAGAGAACTTCAAGATTACATATTTCTAAAATATCTCCTTCTCCACTTGTTGTTCATCTTCATAATCTTCAAGTTTTGAATAAAACCTTTTTAATTTGAAAAACTATTTTTCTTAATTAAATAAACCCTATAATTATTTTTAAAAAATTATTGAATTTGATTTAGTCAAAAAATAATTTAGTGACTTAGACAAACTTGGATCAAACTCAATCAATCAATTAATTTTAAATTTCATAAAATTAAAATTAATAATTCATTTTAAAAATTACATTAATTTCAAATTTTAAAATTTAAAAGATAAAAGATAGAGTTTGAATTTTCTTAAAACTCTGCAGTGATAGATAAGTTAGTACCAGGGTTCCACGAAGTTGGGACAATAATTACCACTAACGATAGGACTCCCCCACTGCCGCCCATCACTGCCGCCCAACCCCAGCCGCCGTCAACCACTACTGCTGGCCTCCATCAGCTAATGTGGAGCCCACCGAAGCCAATTTTTCTGGCGAAGTTACTGTCGCTTGAATACCGACGGCTCCAATGCCATAATTTCTATTTTCCCTTTTCTTCCTCATTCATCTCGTGCGCTCTTCGTCTTCCCGTGATTGGAATAATTACAATAAATATTCAAAATAAAATTACAAAAATTCCTACGTCCCAAAATGGCTTACACAAGATCTAAGGAAAAATAAAGAACAAAGCATAACCCAATAATTACCATATAATAAACGATGTATTATTTAAGCATACATTCAAAAAAAAAACCATCCATTCATTCATTATATCAAATATATTATGAACTATGCAAGAAAAGTCACACAATATTTAATACATAAATATTTAAAGACCATGCGAGGAGGAAGCGTGGGCTCGTGGCCTTTTGAACATTTAAACTTTTTATTGAAAACAAGCGTAATGCATTGATAACCAAAATAAAATCTTTTAGTGAAAAATTTTTTCAATTGGATCCATTATATATTTTTATATTAAATCGAAGATATACATGGATACGAATCAAATACCTCTTGTAGTCTATATATCAAGCGAAGTAATTCCTTCAATCTCGACTATTGAATAAAAATAAGTTATTATGATTTCGAGAAAGCCGTGATGGTGAAATCGGTAGACACACTGCTCTTAGAAAGTAGTGCTAGAGCATCTCGGTTCGAGTCTGAGTGGTGGCATGGTCCTTACAAACCAGTGATCTTGTGTTCCCACGAACAACAGACTTCGAGATCCGCACTAAGATCTTTCGAGACAATGCTCAAACGCACTAGGACGTGTGTGGGCACATAGAATAAATTAAAGACACTTTTCTGTATCTAGATGTACTCAACACATGAGCTCTAGAGATTTACTAAGAATGATTAATTTAGTGAGATAATACTATCAGAGAATATTATGATTATTCTCACAGAGTTTTGATTAACTTTTAATCACAGAGAATTTTCATCCTGATCGCAATTGTGTTGTCAACACTCCAACCAACAGTTGTCAACAGATGCAACCAACACTGAGGTCATTAGAATAATATCTATATATAATTTCTAGGCTTATCAAATTTTTAGGGATAAACTCAAAATAATATTTAAGTTTAGGGACAAGGCACTGCAGTTGTCGTGAGCCATCACAGTGCCTCATGGCACTGTATATCATGGCACTTTTGTAGTGCTGTGTGGCACTACAGTACTGCACGTCTTCTTCTGTAGTACCGCATGACACTACAATAGTTCATGTCAGTCTATGATTCTCAATCAGTGATTGACATGTACTAATTATTATAAATTAAATATTTATTTTAATTAGATAAATATCTACATATCAGTTAATTCAAATAAACTTATCTGATCATCCTAATAACCTAGCTTATCTGTTAATTCACAAATAACATATTTAATTGATTTAATTATTATCTAATAATAATTTATAGTTATCTAATTTTATAAATTAGATATTATGTCTCACTTATCGATAATTAGAAAATTAATCAATATAATTAGTTGTATATAATTTCCAAAAATTAATATAAATAATTTAATTAATTAATTACACATAATTATGCGCTTGCCCTAGAAATAAAATTCCTTTTGCATGTCAGGCTTTTTCTCATGTCCAGAAATATTCACACCCTAGGGTGCGTAGTACATAGGTGACTTAGGGATCATTGACCTATAATCTTAATCTTCGATAAACAAGATTATTAATTAAACTCTTTAACTAAATGATCTTATTTATTAATTTCATTACTACTCCACTATAAATATGAAATTGCACTCTTAGAGATTATAAAATATATTTACAGAGTATTCTCGTATAGTCCATTATTATAATCATTCATATAGTTCTGTATTTTAATTATTGCTTCGTAAATTAGAGCTGGTCGTAATACCATTTTACCATTCTAATTATCTCTTGATCCTTAAGTACCATTAATTCACTAGTAAATGACTAATTTATAATTGTATTATAAATTTGAGCTCAATAACCATTAACTTGCATAATTAAAACTTAAGGAAACCAATATATGATCAATTAGGAAATCTTGAATTCGAAATCTTGTAAGATCATGTTCTCATCCATCAACATCACTGAATCTCCAAAATAAAAGTCCAAAATAAACTTAACGAGTGAATCAAAAGATCCAATAGATATGTATAGGAGTTCATGACTACTCAAGATTCAGATTGATCTATATATGATCATCATATTGATGTGTATTAAATCTTTATGATAAATGACAGTTAATAAAGATATTAATTCACATCGTTCATGTCATATATAATCTTATTATCTGAAGTACATTCACCAAGATGCCTATCCACATCAATAATCCGGATCTAGATCACACACATTCATAATGCTTAGTAAACTGTACTAGCAACCATTCATTAAAGATTTCATACTTTAATATGTTGCTGATAATTTTATTCATTATCAATGATCTTAATCCTCTCGTGCTAATACAAGATCATAGTCTCATTAATGAATATTGAATTTTCAGATATTTATAAAAATTATTCAACAATAATTTAAAAGAATAATTATAAGAAAAAAATAAATTCATTAAATTTCATATTATAATGTCAATACACATGCTTTGAGGGCATAATCCTCAACAGTGATTAGTAATATTATTAGCTTTTTTCAAAGTGCTTTCATTCCTAGTAGGCAGATTGTTGACATTACTCATGAAATTATGCATACATTGTGGACCAGGAAAAAGGGTAAGAAAATATGATGTTGCCATTAAAATTGATATGTCAAAAGTATATGATAGTGTGGAATGGGACTTTCTCATTGAAGTGTTTAAAAAACTTGGTTTTTCTACACGCCGGTGTAACTGGATTTATTCCTGTATTTCAACTGTGAGTTTGAATGTGTTGATTAATGGGAGCCTGTCCTTTAAACCTTCTAGGGGGATCCGTCAGGGAGATCCTTTGTCTCCTTTTTTTTCTGGTATGTACAGAGGCTTTGTCCTCTTTGATATCGCATGGTATAGTTTCTAGAAGTACATCAGGGTTCATCTTCAATAGATCTGGTCCTATTGTGTCTCACCTATTTTTTATAGATGATTCTTTATTTTTTTCTTTTTTGTAAAGTAGATAGAATGGAGTTGGATGTGATTTTGAAGCTTCTCAAAATAAATGGTAAAGCTTCGGGGCAAGACGTAAACATACAGAAAAATTTGATATTTATTGAGAAATACTCCCCATAACATGAAAATTGAGCTTGCTGATTTTTTTCAGTCTAATTGTGTTAATTCTTCATCGAAGTATTTGGGTTTGGAGACAGATTTTGGTTTGTCTAAAACTATGGTTTTTAATTGTGTTTATGATAAAATAATATCCAAGAATTTTGGATGGTCTGAGCTTTTCTTATCGTAAGCTGGCCGGGATGTCCTTATTACAGCAGTAGCATTTTCAATGCCAAATTATGCTATGTCCTACTTCAAAATTCCCATATCTTTAAGCACAAAAATCATTAGTTATAAAATTTCAGACTATTGGTGGCAAAACTCTTTATCTAGCCAGGGCATTCATTGGGGAGCTTGGAGGAAATTAAAATTAGACTCAAATCGGAGGGTGGGGTTGGCTTCTGTGATCTGAGTGCATTCAATTCTGCTTTGCTTGCTAAACAACGCTGGAGGAATTTTCAAGATCAAAATATCTTGCTTCATACCATGTTGAAAAGTAAGTATTTTGCTAGGTCTGATTTCTTGGAGGCTAAGGTTGGCAGGAAGCTTTCTTGGGCTTGGAGAAGTCTTATGGATGGTAAGAAGCTTTTAATGGGGGGGTCTAAGATGGTCAATTGGTAATAGTGAGAAGATTCATATATCAGATGACCCTTGGATCCCTAGACCTTCCTCGTTTAAAGTCGTTTCTCCAAAGAACCAGTATTCTAACAAGGTTAGTAAGCTTTTACTAGTTGATAGGAGTGAGTGAAACACGGTAATTATTAATACAATTTTCTTATCTTGTGATGTTGATATTATTAAGTCCATTCCTGCTAGTAGTAGAGGGAGGACAGATGTGTTGATCTGGCATTTTAATAATTTAGGTGTTTACATTATTAAATTCAGGTACCATGTTGCGCGTCGGTCTGTTTGTGTTAGTAATTCGGGCATTGTTTGTGATGCTAAACCTAGTGTATCTATGGCTGATCAGAGTGTTTAGAAGAGGATTTGGAAGCTTAATATTACTCTGAAGCTTAAGTATTTCATATGGAAACTATTGAACAATTTTTTAGTTTGCAAGATAATTTAATCCATAGAGGCATTCTATTAGATCCTTTCTACCTTTTTTGTGAATCTGAGAATGAAAGCTTACTGCACTTGTTTTTTAATTGTTGGGTGGTGGAGTTATACTGGCATAGAAGCCGTTTTGGGGTGTGGTGCGTACGTCTATTATCAACGGCTCTTCAGTTCTTGAAAAATGGATTCAAATATTAGATGTTTTGTATACTAAAGACGACTCTATAGAATTGTTATCCTACTTTGTACATCACCTTTGGTGTTTATGTATAGCAAGGAATAATTTGGTCTTTAATGGTGGTTTGTTCAATTTGAAGGAGACCGTCAGAGATAGTTTTACTGAGTATTGTCATGCGGTTTCTCTGAAAATCGAGCTTCATCCTACTGTGAATTTAGCCAATCTGCTAGCTATTCCGTAGAAAATTTGGATGCTTTGTATTGATGCAACAAGAGATATTGAAGTAGCTGGTGGTTTGGGTTGGGAGCTTTGGGATCCTAGTGGGTTTCTGAAGATAGTGGGCTTTCAAAAACTTTACCATTCGATCTCAGTTATACATGCTAAAGCTAGTGCCATATTATGAGGTTTGGCGAATGTTGTGTATCTTGAACCAGGAAGGGTTTCAGTTTTCACTGATTGATATAACCTTATTGAGGCTGTAAATAAGAGCCAATTTCTTCATTCAGAAATTGCATCTATTATTTTTTACATTTGTTCTTTTTCTAGCTTATTTTCCTTTATTTCATTTAGTTATTGTTCTAAATCCTTGAATGTTCTAGCTCATTCTTGTGCTAGAGAGGGTCGGTTTTGTTCTAGTCCTACTATTTTGTGTAATCCCTTCCCGGACATGTCTCCTTTAATGGAGAGGGAGTTGATTCGTCCTATTTAATGGTTGTGTTTCTGGATTAATCTAATTGGGAGTATAGTTTACTGTATGGAGGATCATTTTGAGATTGATATGAAGGACTTTCTTCCTATTGAAGAAAGGGAAATTGAGAAATGTCTAGTAGGTAAGTTGATCTCTGACAAAATGATCAACACTTCAACAATGGACTTTGTGCTTCGAAATGTCTGGAATTTGGATTCCAACCTTGATATTATCAAGATATTGGGGAAGAATATTTTCTTGTTCCAATTTGAGTTGTCTAAAGATGTAGATAAGGTGCGGGTGAGAGGTTCTTGGAGCTTCAATGGTATGCTACTTATTGTACAAATGTATGAGGCAAATACTCATCCTTCTGAAATCATTTTCAATTCTTGTCATGTATGGCTTTAGTTGCAAGATCTTCCCCCAAAGTGGATTTTGGAATCTGTGGTGAGAAGACTGGCTTCTCAAGTTGGTGAAATCTTGGAGATAGACCTGTACACTTTAAAAATTGGATTGGCAAGATCTGTTAGGGTAAAATGCTCTTAAACCTGGTATATGGGTAAAATGCAAGGAAAAAGCTTCAATTTGGATTGATATGAAATATGAAGGATTTCATAACTTTGTTCTTATATGGTAAGATTAGTCATGATATTAGGGGCTGTTAAGATCCCAGAGAAGGAAAACTATGTTATATGGAGAATGGCTTAAATCAGAGGCAAACTTGAAAACACCTGTCAATAATAGGGAAGCTTTTCTTCGTGGTGAGATGAGGATCAAAGCTTCTGTGGATAGGTAAGTTGTCAATGGTGGCATTAATGATTGTAGAGATATTATCATCAAAAGCATGGAGTGCTATGATAATTTTAGTTTTAAAGGACATCAGGAAGATTCCTCAAGGACTTGAAATCTTCAGCTAAAGTTGAAATCAAGTTTGTTCAGCCTAAAAGTATAGAAAGACATAGGACCAAGGGTGTAGTTATCCAAGAGCCAAAAGACAATCTCAAGAAAGCTAAGAAAGACAACATTAAGGATATGATATACCACCCATAATCTTAAAGTGATTATGGGAAGTCAAGATATGTTTTCTCAATTCACTGATGATGAGGTGTTGGTGGGAAGCCTTGATATGCCACCCAAAGTCCAATGAAGATCATTTTTTAAAATTATCAACGGTTAGGCTCTCCTTTGACAATTCAAGTTTTAAAAGAGTCCATTAGAACTCATAAACTTGTAATTATGTGTTTGATCGAAATGAAGATGAAGAATTCAAAAGTTGCTGCTTTATCCAGAAAGTTTAATTTTGATCAATGCCACATTGTAAATCCCACTGGTCTATCAGGGGGTCTTATCATGTTTTGAAACAATGTTGTCAATGTCCTCAACATTTCTAAAATAGCAAATCATATTTTTTTTGTTGACTTGGCTTCTGGGTAGGATTACTTTCTTTTATGGTAATAGATGTGATGCTGATAGATGGAAAGAATTAGACTTGATTTTTGCTTCTAAGCCTCAAGAAAATAGTCCTTAGATGCATCTTGGTGATTTCAATGAAATGATGAATAAAGAAGAAAAGTTGGATGGTAGGCCTTTTGCGCACAACAGAGCTAAGAAATATAAACGTTTTGTTGGTTGTTATGAAGTGTTAGAAGCTCCCTCTAAGGGATGTTTTTTTACTTGTAGAAATGGCACAGGGGGTATCGCTCATATTCAAGAGAAGCTTGACAGGGTATTACTCTGCAGCACTGAACTCCTTCCCTAAATGCTTGGTAGATGTTCCACCTAATGTTAGATCAGATCATAATATGCTCATTTTTTATCTTTTTGGTTCAAAATCTGTCAGAAATTTTCAATTCAAATTTGAAAATAAGTGCTGAAAGAGGATGGTTATAAAGATGTTGTGAAGTCTTGTTGGAATTCTGTCAGAGTTTCTGGGGGAATGAATATGCTGATTTCCAAGCTGAATGGATGCAAAAAAACTCTTAGGCAGTGGAGCTCTAATCTTAGAGAGAATCCCACTCTTGAAATAAAAAATATCAAGGAGAGAATAAAGGTTCTGAATGACAAAGTTTTGGATGAATGGAATGGAAAGAAGATTCTGAAGAGAAAGGTACTTGATATATGGAATAGAGAGCAGTGTTACTGGTCTCAGAGAGCTAAATTGAGCTGGTTGCAAAAGGAGACAAAAATACTCATTTTTTCCATCATACTGCTATAAGGAGAAGAGCTCAAAATAATGTATGCACAGTTAAAGATGGCAGGGGTTTTTGGTCAAAACCAATCGATCCTCCATCCCGCGAAACTATTCCAATGATCAGTAGACTCCGAGATCCACACCAAAATCTTCAAAGTCAATCATCAACGCACTAGGATGTGTGGGCACGTGGAAGACTACAAGACACTTTTTTTGTCTCTAGATATACTCAATGTTGGTCATCACGGCATATGCGCGGCAGAAGCGTATGGCGCGTGGTCATTTAAAAATTAAATTTTAATAAAAATTAAATATTTTTTACAAAACAAATTGGGCAACGCCACGATAATGAATTTTTTTTATTGAAAACTCATCTTCAATCAGTTAGGATCCGTTATATATTTATATATTAAATCTACAACGTACAATGTTAGGAATTATATATCTCGTGTAGTCTAAATCAAGCGTCCTTGCAAAATTAATCGATCCTCCGTCCCACGAAATCGTTCCAACGATTAGTAGATTTCGAGATCCACACCAAGATCTTCCAAGTCAATCCTCAATGCATTAGGACATGTGTGGGCATAGTTTTTCTGTCTCTAAATGTAGTGATTTTACTGAGAATGATTTTTGTGAGACGATTTTCTAAAAGAACGTGATGATGATTATTTTAGAGATTTGATTAACTCTTAATCGCAAAGAAAAATCACTCTAAGAAATTTTGTTCTCAACTCAATTCTCTGATTGATGAACTGATGAACTGATTAACTGATTCAATCGATTGATGCCATTAGACTAATATATCTATATTTTTTAGAAAATGGCGTAAAAGATATTTAGGGATAATTAAAAATTAAAATGTAATATTTAATTTCAAATTGCCAATGCAGTGGGACCCACTGTATAATGGTGCATAACTGTAGTGCCACACAGCAGTGTCATGTGGTACTATCGTGTTACACGCCTACTGGTGTAGTGCCACGTGGTACTACAGTAGTCCATAGTGATTTATGATTCTCAATCATTGATCGACGCGTGATAATTACTACAAATTAAATATTTACTTTAATCAGATATTAGTTAACTCAAAATTAACATATTTGATTATTTCTATCAACTAAATTATCTGTTATTTTATGAATAATAAATTTAGTTGATCCAAATTCTTATCTAATAATAATTTAATTATTTAATTTCACAAATTAGATAATTTATTATCTACGATTAAGATTATTAATTAATCCTAAGCTCCAATAAATAAGATTATTAATTAAAATCTTTAATTAAATAATTTTATTTATTAATTTCATAAATAATCTTTCATATAATCCTAAGCTCCAATAAACAAGATTATTAACTGCACTCTTAGAGATTATAGATTGTATTATAAAGTATTCTCATGTAGTCCACTGATATAATCATTTCACGTAGTTATGTCCTCCAATTATTGGTTCTTAAATTAGAACTGGCCAAAATAACCATTTTACCCTTCTAATTACCTCTTTATCCTTAAGTATCATTGATCGACTAGTGAATGGCTAATTTATAATCTTATTATATTTTAGCTCAATAACCATTCAGTTCTAGAATTAACATTTGAGGGAGCCAATATATGATCCGTTAGGAAAGCTTGGATTCAAAATCTTGTAAGAGCATGTTTACAACCATCCATATCATTGAATATTCAGAACAAAAGTCGCTAACTTGTTTTACAAACAAACCTTAACGAGTGAATCAAAAGATCCACTAGACATGTATAGGAGTTCTTGACTACTCAAGATTCAAACTGATTTATATATGATCATGAAATTGATGTGTATTTAATCTTTATAATAAACGACACGTTGATAAAGATATTAATTCACATCGGGTCAGTCATATATAATCTTATCATATAAAGTACATTCATTAAGATGTTTATCTATATCAATGATCCGGATCTAGATCACATGCATTCATAATGGTTAGTGAACCGTACTAGCAACCATTCATTAAAGATTTCATACTTTAATATGTTGCTGATAATTTTATTCATTATCTATTATCTTAATCCTCTCGTACCAATACAAGATCATAGTCTCATTAATGAATATGGAATTTTCAGGTATTTATATAAATTATTCAATAATAATTTAAAAGAATAATTATAAGAAAAATGTAATGCTTATTAAATTTCAAATCAAACTGACAATTCACATGTTTTGAGGGCATACCCCCCAACAGAAGAATAGTTTTAAATCACATTGATTCTTGTGTTGATGATCTTACAAATGAGAAGCTCTTTAGAGAGAACCTAACTTGTAGGAACTTAAGGAGGTTGTGTTCTCTCTTGGAGCCAACAAAGCTCCTGGCCTTGATGGTCTTACATGTACCTGTTTTTGAGACAATTGGAATCTGATATGTGGTTATTTCCTCATCGTTGTTAATGATTTCTTTAACAGTGGAATATTCCCAACCCTATTAATGAGACAAATATTGTGCTCATTCTCAAAGTCAAACATCTTGAGACTCCTACCTAGTACAGGTCCATTGTCTTATGTAATTTCACTTACAAAATCTTTCTAAGATTCTAGTTTTGAGACTCAAGCCTTTCCTGAATGGCATTATTTATGAGCAATAAAGTGCATTTATCAACGATAGACATATTCAATTTAATAATTTCTCAAAAGATGTTTTTCCACATATAAAAGAAAAATAGAGGAAATAAGGGGATTTTGGCTTTAAATTCTGATATGGTTAAAGCCTATGACAGAATTGATTGGTTAGTTCTTAGGAATCTCCTCATCAAACTGGGCTTTTGTGAAACATTACATCTTTGATTATGAAGTGTGTAACCTCTACAATGTACTATTTTCAGTCAATGGTTGTCCTAGCTTTAAGGTTAAGCCTAGTATGGGTCTTAGACAAGGAGATCCCTTGTCTCCATATCTGTTTATTCGTGTAGCTTACTGTCTATCTAGATGCATCAATAAAGAGGTGAGATCTAACAGAATCAAAGCTGTTAAGATTACAAGGAGCAGTCCCCCATTTCTCACCTTATTTTTGTTGATGGCAGTGTATTCTTCAGTCAAGCTGATAACAACTAATGATTTGATCTTGCTGATTGTATCAAAAAATATTATAATGCTTCTAGACAAAATTTTAATGCCTCCAAGAGTTGTACCTGGTTCAGCTAGAATGTTCCTACTAATAAGTAAAGGAGCTTGCTGACATCCTGGGCATTCTTATTTCCTGTAACTTGGGTGACTATCTTGGTTTACTAATTGATTGGGGCCATTGTCAAAGATGTGTTTACCCTACTCTTTGAGAAACTTGATCGAAGAACCTCTCTCCAGAATTCCAATCTCTTTTATCATGGAGGTAAAACGGTTCTTCTCAAGTTAGTTGCCTAGGTAATACTAAGTTCTGCAGTGAGCATCTTTAAGCTTCGTAAGAAGATCTGTAAGAATATCCAGAATGCTATTTTGAGGTTTTGGTGGAGTAAGGCTGACAATCATCAAGGTTTAAGGTGGTTTTAATGAAGTAATTTTTCTTTAATAAATAGCAAGGGGGTTTAGGTTTCAAAGATATGGAATCTTTTTAATCTAGCCTTGCTAGCCAAACAAGCTCGGTTTTTATCCCAGAATCCAGAATGTTTATGTGCTAAGCTCTTGAAGAGCATCTACTTTCCCAATACTAATTTTCTTCATGCTCCTACACCTAAAGCTACTTCTTGGTCTTGGAGAAGCATTTGGCATGGTAAAGAGGAAGTTAATAAAGAAGTTATTTGGAGAATGGGAGATGGTATGAACATTGATATATGGTCTGATGTTTGGCTTCCTAGTTGAGTGGATTAGTCTGTTTTCAAGGTTTAAGGTTTTAATATGGTAGCAGACCTTATGGCCAATAAATCCAGGAACTTGTATCATATTAAGTTATTTTTTCCTGGTTGGATTTGTAATGAGATTCTAGCTATCAAGATCCCTAAAACCATCTGGAATTGGGCCTTGTTAATTCTCCTTATACTTCTGCTAATAATTGTTTTGACTTCCAAAAACTCATCTAGAATTTAAGAATTCCATCAAATATTAGATACTTCATTTGGAGTGCATCTCAAAACCTGTTAGCTTCTAATCATAACTTGTTCAGAAGGAGACTAACTGATTGTGATAGGAACCCTATTTGTAATCAGGACATTGAGTCTATCGAGCATATTTTCAGGGGCTGTGAATGGGCTAACAAAGTGTGGTTCCTCTCTCTTCTTCAACTTAATCCTTTTTCTCAGCCTACTAGCTTCAAGGACTGGTACGTTAGTTGCATCTCTGATTTCAAGTCTCTCTCTTCTGATCATGCCTCATTAACTACAATTTTTTGTCTCATTTGCTAGTATATTAGGGAGGGAAGGAACAACTTTCTTTTCAATAAGAAGCTCACTGATCTTGTCCTTACTGTTAACAAAGCTATCAATGTTGCTTAGTTTTTTATGTAGGTAACCTCATTCTCTCAAAGGGAATCTACTGGCTCAAACCAATCCTCTTCCTCACCTACCAACTGTTGGGAACCCCCTCCAAATGGTATTATCAAGGTTAAGTGTGATGGTTATTTCAGTAGCTTTCCCTATTCAGCTGCAACAGCTTACGTTGCTCGAAACCATGAAGGTGATTTTCTATGTGCTAGAAGGAATTTTGTGATAGCTTATGACCCAATTCATGCTGAAATCTTCCCCATTGAGGATGCTTGCTCTCTGGCTAAAAGAGAGAATTTGAAGCACTTGTGCATTGAATCTAACTACAATGTTCTTGTTGACTACTTCATCAAGAAAATGTGTACTAATTGGAGAATCTCTTCTATTTTTGATGATTTGTTAAATGGATTTTCTTTGTTCAATTCCTTTTCCATTAGGTGGTGTGGTAGGGCTTTTAATTTGGTTGCTGACTCTTTTGCTAAGAGCTTCTCTAATCAGAATCAAACCTATTAGACAGCCAGCACACTTCCTCTTTGTATTTCTGAACTTATCTTTACAGATAAGATTTTTGCCAGGAGGTCTCATCCTCCTTGAATGAGAGTCACTTTTGATAAAAAAAAAATCTGGTCAATAACTCAATTAGAAAACAAAGGAGTCATTCTCTTTATAAATTTCTATCCTTTTGTCTTTTATGAAAACTAAGTGTTGCACTCATATAGAAGATGATTTATAAATTCAAAATCATAAAGACAAAACAAACAAGTAAAACATTGGATTTTTCAGTATTCTAGTATTCCTTTTCAGAAAAATATTTTAGACATATAAGATAATGTTATAGAATTTATTATTAATAATCTAAGTAAGAAAAAATGAATCATGACTTATTTTCATACAACAAATATTAATTTTTTTTAATATTATCATATCATTCTCACAATCAACTTAATTATCACATTAAAACTATTTTCTAAAAAATCCAGAAAAGAAATATTTAAAAAGTTTAAAAAAATTGTTGTGCTACTTGGAAATTGATTTCAAGACGCGGAGTGAGTAAATGACTTAAGTGAAATGATTTGGTGCCACTAAGCACACGAAAGTGAAGANATTAAAACTTGATAAAAAAACTATAAATAATCAATAATTTTATTACTCTTATATAATTCATATAACTTTCCCAATAACTTTATCAAACTTTCCGAACAATTTTATCCAAGTTTCCTATATACCAAACAAGCTAATCATACTTTTTCAGTACCTTTTTCACTTAACCATGTTTACCAAATATGATAATCTTGCAATCTTATCATATAATTTTATCACTTAAATTTATCCAACAACTTAACTATTTCAGCACTCATCTTAACCTATACCAAACGGCCTCTTAAGGGTTTCGATAAAATAGTGATGGCAATTCAAGCTAGAAATGTTACTTAAAATGTTAGAAAACTATGTATTTCTTACTTAATAAATTCTACGTTTTCTTTTGAACTAAACCAAATATTATTAAAAAAACTCAAGAATTAACAGTTAGGCAGGTTTCTGCCTACCATTAAAAAGGTACTTTTAACATCAATCAATCTAAAAAAGTTAGGAAAATACATAGAAACTATAGAAACTAATTCTGCCCTGACCTAGGCTAGTAAATATAATTGCATCAACGACAAAGTTACAGTTTCTACTAATCCAACATAAAGACAAATTATTAGATTGATTTCTAAGGAGAATTGCAAAATAACCATTTTTTAAGCTCAAACTGCAAAAATGTAAGTAAAACTTTTTTATTGTAAAAATTGTCGAAATTTGGAACTAATTGATTTACTAATGTGTAATTTTGGTAGATACAATATTTATTTCGATCATTTTTGTAAATAATTTTTTTTTTACAATTTTCGCAATTGGAAAAAGTTGACTTTTCCTGTCTTTTTTACTTTAATCTACCATGGATTTGGGCTACTAGGTTGAATAGTCTCTAATATGAACAACTCTTATAGAATTGATAATATCCATACAAGTTTCCAATTCAAAATACAATTTTGAAAAACATCAAATATAACACTTAAGAAAACATTTAATGAAGCAAATTGAATTGAATTTAATAATTTTTATATTTAATTAGTTACTATTATATGTTTTGATTTTTAATGTGTGTAAATATATAATTATCCATTTTTTCTCTCCCATATCCATTGATCATCTCTCCATTTCCTATAGTATCTCCATCTTTCTTTTGTCTCTCTCTCTTTCTTCCTCTCTCTCTTTCCCTCCCTCCCCCTCCCCCTCCTGTCTCCCTATCTCATTATATATATAATGAATTAGAGACAATAAATGAACAGTATTATCCCCACCAACCTGGTTCTGATACCAAAAGACGTAGAATTAAATAGTAATTAGAGAGGGGGTATTAAAATGTAAAAAGATAATAAGTAAACACTGTATTAATAAACAGTAATTACAAAAACTGTCTTAGGGTGTAAGATTAAAAATTTACACAAACAGAGTTTATTGGCAACAATAAATTAGTGCTCCCGCTCACTAATTTATGTTGAATAAAAAAGAAAAGATTTATAAAGAATGAGTAGAAGAAGAAGGTTTGTTTCAAAAAACAGATTTTAGCTCTCAAATAATAAGAGTTGTAAAATGATTTCTGCCTCATAAATGGGAGAGACTACCTATTTATAGCTAAGGAAAGTGGAGTTCACCGGGAACTCATCACTTACCTAAACTATTCTATTCTACAAAAGTAAAAACATTTTACATGCCTACTTTTCTCTACTTTTGAATAAAAATAGTAAAAAGTATAAATAGTTGCCAAATTATAAGACAACTAGTACAATGATTACAAAATGACAAATTACAAATAATCTTGATAGTTGACATCATGATCCTCGTGCTCTGACAGTTGTTGTGTTACTGTTGGAGATATTGTTATTGATCTTTGATATTTGTTATCTTGGATGGGGAAGTCATTTCTATTGCTTGTCCTTGAAGATTATTATGGTCTTTATATTATGCTCTGGTATCATAATATTTCTTCAAAATTTTCTGATCCATTTTTACTTATCTTTGACGATGACTGTCTGCTGGAATGTCATCAAAGTATTTCTTTAGATTTATTGAGACTAACATTACCAAGTGGGTCCTCCAATTGTTGAAGGTGGTGTCTTTGGATGATTGGCTTTTGGTTTAATTGAGTGGTTTGTCTCTTCTTTAGAATCAGTATTGTCTTGAATGAGGAGAAGTATTTTTTGCACTAACTCTTGCTTTAATTTAGACTTTGGTTTTGTAGATTTTGATCTACCCTTCGAAGGGTGTCTGGATTTAAGTTTGGGTGGATTTGGACTGGATGGTCTGATTTGTCGATCTGGGTCAATGGACACATTTATTTTTAATAGAGCTTAAGTATAAGGATTCTTTGTCAATCTGAATTATGGATGGTTGTCGGCAAAATCATGATTTATGGAGGTCATGATGTTTAGGGTGTCAAACTTGTCCCACCATTTAACAAGATATTGTCTGGTTAAGATTCCATCTTCAATTGAGTATTGTCATTTTAAAATCCAGGGTACTTTGAATTTACTTGTGAAATGGAGTATTTGGGGAAAAAGAACACAGTGGGTGAGGATTCTTATGTATCCAAAAATAAATTAAAAGCCTATTGAAAAACAGTTGGAAATGATTGTAAAATAGGGTCATGGACTGACCACCAACTTAAGAACCAATTTGAAAAATTAATTTTAAAATTATCATCAAAATTTAAAAACCAATAATGAGAAAAATCACTATTTTGATGCAAGAAAATCATGTGCCATGCATCAATATAATCAAAATAATTATATTATTTTTTATTCAAAAGTATTTTGGAACTTGAATGATGGATTTTTCAGTCCTCCATAGTTATGATCCTGAGAATAGATAACGAATGGTAAATGATTCTTTCCTCGGAATTTTTGAATTGGCTAATTTTTATGAACTTTGTTTCTAAGAGAATGTCTCTGTAGAAATTGAGATTTTTGTCAATGTGTCCTGGGACATAATAAAATTTAGGAATGAAATAGCCTTTGGCAATTTTTGCCGGATTCTTTAGATGAGCAAATGAAGACTCAATATGAAAGAGATATTCACTGTGTGCTTTTTGAAAATGTGAAATTGATTTGTTATTGAAGGGTTCATCATTTGAGAAAGGGTCAAATTGTTTGACAAGAGTTGATTGGTAATTGGGTCTGGTGGACCCAAGTATTATTAATTGGGCTTGGTTAGGAGTAGGAAACTCCTCTTTGATTTGGGCCTTAAGGGCCAATTGTTGAGTTAGAGACTCTTCTATTATTGAACCTTTCATCATTCTTACATGATTTACGAAAATAATACTGATTCTTTTAGTTAAAGATTCAACTGCATCCCTATGACTTTTTTGAAATCCGCCAGGCATTACGAAAAAAGTTCCTTCTGAAATCAGGAATTCTTCTGTTGTTTTATTTGAAAATTTAATTTTAAATATTGATTTTCCCAAAAGGTTCACGGTGAAAATCTTACTGTTATCATAACAGATTTCATACCACTGAATTAATACTGCATTGTAGTCATCCTTCAATCCAACATCTTCTAAAAGTCCATCCAATTCATTAATCCAGTCATTTCTTGGATATTCAAATTAATTATGACCATATTTAATAAATGAGGATTTTGAACAAAAGGTGGCTGCTCTGCCATTGAGCTTCTTGATTTTAATAGAATTTTGGTTGAGTATTATGAGCTCTACCTTTCTGTATTCTAGTTGATCAGAATCCTCAAGTTCCGCCATTGTAGAACCTTGGAATGATTCATTTCATAAATTTATAAGAAAGAAAGTCAGGAATTGGATTATTAATAAATTGGACATTGAAGTTAAAAGTACTGAGAATAGGCTCAAAATATTTTTTGCAGATTTGCAGTTAATTTTTAAAAGACATTTTTGAATTAAGGCAAATTGTATTATTTGATTAATGCAATAATAAATTTCAAGTCCTGGAAATCTATTCTAAAATAGTTTGGTTCTATTTGCAGAGACAACTAAACTATTTTATTTTATTATCCTGGCAAATAATTTAAAATAATTCTAGTATTGTTTAATGTTATTAATGCACACAATAGAGGAATCAATAAATTGATTAAAGAATTAAATTATTATATTCTGAATTTTACTTGGAGCAAATCTAAGATCAATTGGCATTATTTTTCAATTATAATATTGTATTTCTCAATCTTATTTGTCTGGTTTGCCAACATCCAATTCTATGCTAAACTTAGAGGATATATCAGTATTTATAAGTTTGTTGATTAAGTATCTTTTATTTGGTATTGAATATTTTATCCATCCTATAATATTGTTAAGAGGCTTATAATTAATCACTAGACGATGAAGTCCTTGTTCAAAAATTTTAATTTGATCTTGAAGATTAGGTTTCTGAAGTTGTGCTTCAAATTTTCCCAATTTTATTTATTTTTGTAAAAACTCCAATTGTTTCTCTTTATAAGAAATTGTATTTATGGTTTGAAAATAGAATTTTAGTTTAAATTTTTCTAATTCTTGTTGTGAGGAAAAGAAATAATTTTGAATTTAACAGGTTCATCCATGGGATAAGTAGTTATCCCATGATACTCTATTGTGAAAGGATACAACAAAGAAATGAATGGTAATCCAAAAATTATTTTATCTGTCATATTCTTTACTAAGACAAATGATGTTTTGAAATATACATTATCTTGAAAAATATGAACTTTGAGGATTTCATAATTGATATGCATACGAGTACCGTTAACAGAAGATAAAAATTCTTTTGTCTTCTTGAAGTACTTGGTTGGAACTAGTCCTTCATGTATACAATTCAAATTTGCTCCTGAATCCACAAGAGTCGTTGTTGAAAAATCAAAATCTTGAATAATTATTCTGACCATTATGTACCATTTTTGGATTTTGATATGATTGAGGATTTGGATGAAGTGTTCATCATTGTCTTTACATGTAATAGATTAATCAACTTCATTATCAAAAATTAATAATTTACTAGGTTCACTCAATTGTTGTTTATTAGTTAGATTTTCTATTTTTAAAAGGTTTAATTCTTCCTTTATTTCTGTGTTAGAATTTCTTAGTTCTTTATTTTATTATTTTGAATTTCCTTTTGAAGTTGCTGTAAGCTAACTTTCTTTTCTTTTCCTTTTACCCTATTGAATTTTTCAAGGGTTTATGAAAGACGTGCAGTATTATTATTATTAGACTTTGTATTTTCTTTCTCAAAATTACCTTTTTAAGTCTTTCAAGGTATTCTTCGTTTAATTCTGGATTTTCAATTTTACAAATAAAATCTAACAAGATGGTATGTTGTTCTTCATTTTTATTTAAGACATTAATTTTTTGACAACAAATATCCCTACACCTATATTTTCTAGGTCATTACTAAGGACTGTTCTTATTTATGCGCAAATAAATTGGGTAATCCATTAATAAATTTTTCTTTCTAAAAGGGTTGATTACTATCATCCCTTGACATAACTCTGGATAAGAATATATTCTTATACTAATTAAAATCACTTAAGATTGGACACCTAATATTTCTTAATTGATCGTGAATACGCGAAGTAATAACTTGGTGTACCAATGAAATGTTCAATTATTGTATAAAGGTGTGTATTTATTCCATCAGGTATTGTTTTCTGATTTTCTCCAATAATTGAGTTTCCTTCAGCATCAATCTTAACTGCTGAAGGAATGGCAATTTTGGATTCTTCTGTGAGATGTTTTTCCCATCAGGAATGGAGCATTCCTGTGAATTCTGTGACTAGAAGATTTATTACTTCTTCATGAAGTAAATTATGGGTGGTAATGTAGCTGTTAGCTACCATTGCCATGTGTTGTAATTAATTAAGGACTTCGTGTTCAGAAAGACCATCAATATTCCATTTATATAATTTTTCTGCAGAAACAAAAAATTGATTAACAAGAGAAGATTCATTAATTTGAATATCATGAGACATGGACTTCTTATGCCATTTCCTTTCTAACTTATTAATTTCGAAAATTTTAAATGTTTTTTCAATATTGTTAATATTTGAAAATTCACTTATTCTAGATAATTCATAGGTTGATTCTGACATATGGCTATCTGAATCTGAATTACCATTTTGGTTAATTACTTTCAATTCTTGAAATATTTCACCAATCTTTTCAGACCTAGTTTCAAATTCTGAAACACTATCTTGGTTAACTACCTTAATAGAGGAAGATGACTCATTAGATTTATTCTTTAATTCCTGAATCATTTTATCAATCTTTTTATTAATTGGAATAATTTTTAAAGTAGTTTTATCTGAAAGATTTATTAAGGGCTTTTATTTTAGAGTTTCATTAGGTTTTGGTTCATTAAGAACATCAACCTCAGTCTCAATTTTGTTTCATTGTTTATTTATTGTATTTAGACTCTGGTTAGTATAATTGAGTTGTTCAACTACCTTTTTATTTGGTTCTTCTTCCTTTACAATTTTGAAAGGAGAAGTAGTGATTAAAGAATTTTTATGATTAATCATAATTTTTTCTGGAGGAGGATGACTAGTAGATACTACACTAGAGTCTTCCTTAACCCATTTATACTTTGAAATTACTTTGATATTTATTTCGTAAATATCTTCAACATAATCAAGAAAAAATATATCAATTCTAAATTCTTGCATGAATGCCTTCCATTCAGCAAGTATGACTTTTCTTTGATCCATATTATATGAATCTCTGAACCTATTATGTTTTTTTAGATTGGCTGGATCACTATTGTGTTGGGTTAGACCTTCCTAATCTGGTTTATATTCTTGACTCAAGGTTCCTATATTCAGAACTAAGAGTTGAGGATTAATAGAGTGAAGGCTTCCTTGGAATCTGATCCAGTGGGTGCATCAACTTCATCAGATTCATAAGACTTATTATCAAAGACTGGCTGACTCACTTGAGAACTTGTTGCTATGCCTTTAAGTCTTCAATTTTTAATTTTTAATTTCCTTAATTCTTATTCTCAATGTTGAATCCTAAGATTTTGATCATTACGAATGGATGATTCAGAAAAGGAATTCGTAGGGGTACTAGACTAGCTATACTCTCTAATTTGTAGACTAGAAGATGATTGAAAGTTAATTTTTATAGTACCATATATGTACTACTACATGTAATCTACATCTTCAATCGGTCTTTGAATTTGAGTAGGTTGACTTTCATTGGTTAAAAGCCAATTTGTAGGTAAATTAATATCAGACCATCTAATTGTTTTAGGAACTCTAATATTGGCATTACTCTGACTAGATTGTATCAATAGGGTTTGATTCTTTGGACTCCTATTGATGGCTTGGAAATTCATATTTGTCTTGGTAACTCTGTAATGAATTCTAAAGATTAAAGCTAGAGGTTGGGTGCCTTCTAGAACTTCGTAACCACTAATTTTAATATTTAAAGTTAATGATTTTTAAATATGGAGATCTGCAAAACTAATAGACAAATCTGGAAAACAATCAAAATGGATTGGACCATTACAAAGTGAGGATTCAATTAATCCTAAAATACTATCATTAAAATTTATAAATCTTGCATCTCGCAAGGCTAGCAAGACAGAGGTATTTAGGCCTCTTCTTGTGACTGATTTAACTCTAATCTGGACTAAACCAAAATGAAAGAAATTATATCCTTCTTGAATATGATGCTTTATTGCATCAGAGGAAAGTAATTGACATGTTTCATGCTCTTTCCCAAGAGCATATATTTTTTCAATTATTTTTACATGATGCTGATGCTTGAAGGAAGCAACACACCATATTGATTTATAAATATTTTTATTGAGGATTTTAGGATATTCCATACCCTATGATCTACTTGATCATCTGCTAATTCAATATGTTCATCATTTATTATGTCAGGTATTAAGGTTATTGCTGACCTATTACTACTAAAAAGAATTACTCCTAAATAATTCTCTCATTGCTCAACTAACTAAATTATTCTTATTATTGAGAATTTGATATTGTATTTTTTGTTACTAACCTTGTGGTGACTTCTACAACCTCATATTAGGCTTCACTCTTCTCCTTTTCACCTCTACAACCACCCTACCATCGAGATTTACATATCTAAGAGGTCTTACCTAGGTACCTGAAGCTAACCAAATAGAAGATGTTACGTCAGCCTCTGATAAATAGATTCACAGATTAGGTAAACAAATAATACAGAGAAATAATCAATTATAAGAATAACTCAATCTTCAGGCTTTCTCTCTTCGTCGTCCAGGCTCTCTCTGGGTTTGTCATCCTTGCTCTCTCTCTATCGTGGCTCTCTCTCTCTATGTTCATCGTCGGTTCTCTCTCTCCATCGTCGACTCTCTGTCTTTATCGTTAATGATCTCTATCGTCAGTGCTCTCTCTCATTCATCGATGCTCTCTCTCAATCATCGGTGCTCTCTCTTGGTCATCTCTCTCATGATTTAGGCTTTTGGTTCAGTAAGTTCATGAATCCTTCAACTTCAACTGTACCCAAGTTCAATCCAGCTTTCTCTCTTCCCTATATCATTTTTCTTCCACTTGTTTGAGAAGTTTCTGTACTTGAATTTTTTTAAATTTCTTCCTCTTGTTGCAATTTGAATGTTTCATGGTTTGAGGTTTTTGTTCTGTTTTGATTGACAGACAAGAATTGAAGCTATTTTATCCATTTTAATGAGTATAAATATTATATTTTGCTGTGAGAACATATTTTTATCTATGAAATTTATGCTTTTGAAATTTCTGCTGTGAGAACGTATTTTTATGAGATGTATTATGTTCTTGAGGTAGGAGAGGATTCTATCAATTTCATTGCTGATATATTTAAGCATGCTACAATGAAAGGAGTTTTATATTATACAGCTTGTCTAGAACATCTTTTTTATTATGCTCTTGAGGAAGGAGAGGATTATATGAATTTCATTGCTGATATATTTAAGCATTCTACAATGAAAGGAGTTTTATATATGTAGCTTGTCTAGAACATCTTTTGGTATCTTGTTCCTTTCAACTTATTGGTTGGGCTGGACAATATTGTCATGACTTGTATTATAGTTGAATAGTTCTATGTGTTGTTGTGAGCTCAATGGGCTGAACATATTATTGTTGTCACACATATTATTGATGCCACAAAGGTGGTTTGCTTGCGATTTTCATTCTTCTCTAGATTCTCATTTACATTCTCAAAAAGTGGTTGTTTTATATAAACTCAACATAATTTATCTGTAACGAGAAGCATACTACTTTCGTGTTTTCTCATGAAAACTACAATGTGCTATTTGTAAATGTGCAATGATTTGTTGGGCCCAATTGGTCGAATGGACATGTATTGAGTTCCCGAAACTTACTTTGTCATAAAGTTAATTGCTCATATCGAAATGAATATCTTCTTAGTTGGACATTTCATACTTTACATATTTCTTACACCATATCTAAGAAACGTGAATGGGTCTTCATCTTTGTTATAACGAAATGCTAATATGATTACGCATTTTTTACCAGATAGAGGTCATGTAGAGAGAGTGTTGTGGATGTTCTTAGTTAGATCTATTTTGTTTAGCTAGTTTTGTTAAGTTTGTTTATTTTATATAACAACCTTGTTGTGATCGCTCAGTTGACATATGTAGATCATGATGAATATATCCATGGATGACTATAGTTTTATAAGACAATAAAATGGTTGTAGAATAGTTTGGTATCACCTTTGTATATGAATGATTTATGTATTCCAGTGTCATTTTTGTGTAATGCTTCTAACTAGATTATGTCCAATCCATTAAAAATTAGTTGCAAGGATAATCATGATAAGAAGACATAGTAACATATATTTCATATGACTAACACAAATGTCAACGTGAAGAAGGCACAA
>QANY01009945.1:0-160852 GCA_003255025.1 Datisca glomerata
TATTACAAGTTTTTTATTAAGATTTAAAGTAATAAAATAAAATAATTATAAGAAAAAAAACATAGTGGTAATCCCTACACTTCATCAAGTCCCCATCAAGGTTCAACTCTCCTCATCTATATTTTTTAGATTTAAATCACATTAGAAGGAAATAAACCGGGCCTGTGAACCGCCTGGAAACGCCCGGCCCGTGAATCAGTCGGGCCGAGCATGGCCTGGTCTGTTGCCACCCTTATACGTGGTCATAAGTTGAAAAAGATAGCGTGTGGGTCGAACGGATTGGGCGGGCGGTCTCACACTCTACTCATTATGCAGTATTCCTTCGTATACTACCCTATTTCATGGTCTACACTTCTCAACGAAGAGTTCTCTTGAACTTTATATATATGCTGATGTTGATTGGGCAGGTGATCCCACCAACAGACGATCTACAACTGGATTCTATTTCTTCTTAGGAGATTCTCTGATATCTTGGCAAAGTAAGAAGCAATCTCTTACAGGTAGATCAAGTACATAGGTAGAATATGGTGCTTTGGCAGACGCTTCTCAAGAACTTCTCTAGCTTTATTGGTTACTTGAGGATATGGGTGTTTTTCACTCTACTGCTACAATTCTTCATTGCGATAATCATGCAATTTAAATAACACAGAATGATGTCTTTCATGAACGCACAAAACATATAGATATTGATTGTTATTTCATCCATCAGCATCTGTCTCTAGACACCATTTAACTTCTGACAGTTACCTCAGGTGATCAGATTATAAACATATTTACCAAAACTCATCCTGCTGAACCTTTAGAGATTTAGTAAGAAAACTCAAGTTGGCTTTTGCTTTACAACCTTAAGTTTGAGGGGGGTGTTAACATATATTTGCTTATGTGTTTTTAGACTTATTGTATAAGCATAGACTTATTGTATAAGCACATTCAATTGTATTGTACTCTTGTACTGCATGTTATTTTAAGCCTAGAAATAGGTTTTCATATGTACATATTCAATAGATTATCCATAATTTATCGCCCGTAAGCTGTTTCTAATCCAATCATACGTCAACACAGTATGAGCAATACCTCCTTGGCTCCTTGTTTCCTATCTTCATTCACAAGTATTCTTGAGAAAGGAGGTTGCTAAAGTGCGGTTAGGGTCAGAAGCCAAACAGGTCCTTAATTATTCTGAATGAAGCTTCACTAACGTTCCATGGCTGTAACCATTAGCTGCCTTTGCCCCCACCACTTAATTTTTTTTTGGTAAAACAATAGAGGTTAAGCTTAGCCAGTTCGTGGAGGACACCTTGCCATTAGTGGAATGAAATCTCAGCAGAAGCGATCACCATTTTCTTGTAGTGACACCTCAATATTTGGTATATCATTTCAAAGAATTAATTAAGCTCTCTAATATACTAACATTTAAGTACCAAAAATATGAACAAGGCATTCCACTTTGGTCATCGCTAATTGGTGTTTCCCCATTAGATTCACCCAGAAGACTCTTATAATTTTATACAACAAAGACAACCAGCTTTTTTCTCTCTACTTAATAAATGGTTTCTCTCTTTTTTCTAGTTCCTATTGGTGGTCTTTGTCCGAGATTTATAATGAATCATTTTTCACTAGCAAATAGGCCATTATTAGCTTCTTCTCTTCCAATAACTATTAGGCAAAGCTGGGTTTATAGACGAGCTAATGGGTTGCTTTTGTGTTTTCTATTCCATGCTTTTAGCAAAAGTAGATTCGTCCCTCATGCTTCTAAATCAAAAGTGTGTTTGATAGATTACGCCCATGAAAATGAAGACACGCGTCCTTATTATTGTTTATATTTTTTTTTCTTTTTTACAAGGAATTTTGGTTTCTTTATTTTTACTTCTCTTCTCATGGATCACTTGAGTGAAACCCAAATTTTAAGTTGGTAGACTGATTTTTTTTTTGGGATATTTGAACCCAAAAAACCAATGTGAGTGGAACATCATCGTGTCTAGGGGTGTTTACGATTCGGTTCGGTCAGGTTTTGATGAAAAATCAAACTGAACCGAACTTCGGTTCGGTAATAAAATCGAACTAAACCAAATCATTCATGTCAAAAGAATAAAACCAAACCAAATCGTGAGTTTCGATTCAGCTCGGTTCTTCGGTTCGGTGTTACTATTTAAAAATTATTTTTAAATGATATTATTGAAAAAAATAGTATAAATCAAAGTTTTATTTCGGTTCGGTTTGGTTTTAATTGAAATTTTATATATATATATATATATATATATATATATATANACTTCTGTTCTCTCATTTTTCGAACCGAACACATATAAAAAATTGATCGAACCGATCATTTTCGATTCACTTCTATCAGTTCAGGACAATTTTGAACATCTCTAATCATGCCGGGTGGTAAGATACAAAGTTTTGGTAAGTATTTATGTATTGAGACATAGTTTATTTGGGACAACATGCCATGTAAATGTGGATTATTGGTCCCATTAATATTGAATGTTTTTGTTTAAGCAACTAGATTTAATAATCTGGGTGCTCCTGTCGGCGCAAGTCTCTTTTTCTTTATTATCAATTTGAATTTTATTTGTCTATTTGGTGTGTTGGAGCATGGCGTATTAGCAGATTGATGAGTTTTGATTGGTGCATTTTATGGTGTATGAAGATGTGAAGGCTTCAAACAAAATGAAATAATCATGAGCAAATCTAAGTTCCTACGGTAAAATATTAATGTTTCTTAATGTTTATTCTTTAAGACGTATGGATCATATATTTTACAAACATATTTATTGTTTACCTGAATTGATTCTACTGCACCTGCATGGTATTTTCACGGGGATTGACCCTACTTGTACATAGAACTCACAAGAGATGATATGAGAAGTAAGATCACCACATCACTGATATCGCTCCTATTTTATGAGGTACATCATTTTGAGTAGTTTATTTTTATTACATGTGTCTCTTTTGGATACGAATGAAGTACAAGAGGTAAAATGAGGTATATAACAATATGGTATTAGATATTTAATTGACTATTGTTGACATCTCACAGGCGAGATTATATAAAAAAATGTTTGCACTCCACTTCATTCTCCATGCCTGCAATGTGAGAGGATAAAGCATGTCTTAACCCTTGGTTCTCACAGACGACGCTAATTGTTGACAATTAAATCTCGGAGACGAGATTACGACAATAAACTCTCTACTATCCTCTATCTCTTTATTGACTTAAGCTTCGGAGGGGTAAGAATGATACAATCTCCCCTCACATTGATCTCATACTTTACTTATCTCCATTTTATGTACGAATACCGAAGTGGGGCAAAGACATTACTAACGTAATCCCGCATCTCAAGTGTCAACAAGTACCATAAAAGTTTCATATATATTAGATTTGATGGAAATTAACAAAAAGTGGAAAATAATGAAAAAGTAACCGTTTCTTTCCAAATGAAGATAGGGAAAAGCCCCTACAACCACACCAAGAAGGAAAGAAGGAAAAAGAAAACAAAAATTATAAAAATAGAACTTAAAAACGCCCTCTGCTAGTGCATAGATGAGCCGACTCATTAACCGATCTAAGACAATGATGCACACACGGAGAACAACATTTTCAGTAATCTATGAGTATGGAACACTCAAATACTCTTTCATATATAAATAAAATAATATATATTAATCAAGATGAGTGATGATAAATTAATGGAATAAGTACTGAGTTTTTTAAGAATATTAAAAAAATTTCCGCACATGACTTGACTCTTTGCACTCTATGAGCCCGAAATTAATATCAACCACCAAGTGAGCCATCTCACTATGATTAAATTAGTACTTTCAAAAGCCAAAAGAAGCTATGCTGTTTTTGGTTACCTTGAAATTGACCTGAATTAGTTCACTCCTAATCTGATATCAATCATTCACTATTTATTTGAGATAAAAGAAAACAGCAATTAATTAATAGGTTTCCAAATCATTCTAGCTAGGCAAATTAAACTCAGAACAAATATGACCCAAGTTGGATGTAGCTGGGCTACAACTACAATCCGACTTGGGCTGTCTCCTGTCCTAATCTGTTGTGCGTTCTGACCTTTTATTGAACAACCAGCAAATCTCACATTCAACTTCACATTTCAAACTCTTATGCACACCCAAATAGCCTAATCTCGCCCCTTCCATTTTCCAAATAATTTTTTTGGGAAAAATAATAGCGAAAGATCATTAAAAAATAAGAGTAAATTATACTTCTTTTTCATTTTCACGTTCTTTAATATTAAGATAAAATATAAGATTATTGATAATAAAACTCGAATTTTTAATTTTATTTTAATGAGATTTTATCACGTTCAATAGCAATTGGTAGTGTTAAATAACAAAATATGAAAAGCAGGGGGTACAAGTACAAGTGATGGTGGAATATTCATTACAACTAGTAAAAATCAGTATATGAAATTGAGCTGCTTGAAGAAACTGAGGGGTGACGTGTCGAATTTAAAGCAAAAGAAGAAGAGCATTTCTGCAAATGAATTAGATTATATACGATGAGGCGGAGGTACGATATTTGTGAATTGAGCATTGACAGTGAGGGATTTATTGGGAGCCAGAGGAAGCTCCATTTTTTATTCTTAATTCTTTTACACCTGGCAATAGAAAATGAAATGTGGATTATTTATTTTAATATTTTTTTCTAAAAAGATAATCCCAATCAAATGTTAAAAGAAAAGGCATTCTAGCTGTCTTAGACTAAAAATTCTTGGATTCTCTCCGGTTCTTTGGACAGGAGAGGATCTGTTGAATCTGTATCGTTCATTTTATAAATAAATGGTCTAGATTTAATATTACAAAAGATAAAATAAAAAAAATAATAATAATTTCATCATCTCAATAGACGTGTTAAGATGATCGTGACCGTTAATTTTCACACGGACGATCATGATTTTGAGAACTCCTTCCTATTAGAAAATGGAAAGAGTGCCGAGGGATCTATTTCTTGTTGTATCTGTGATGTTAACCCTATACAATCTGCATCTCGTTGGAAACTTTATGGATAATAAAGTTAACAAGACCTAATTGATTAATCAAATCTGCAGTTAGATGCTTAATGTATATACCCATATTAAGCAAATGCGAGTTTAAAAAAGCTTAAATTGAAGAATTTATTTATAAAATTCGAAATGATATTCCTATTGTACGTAAAAACATTCCAACTTTCAGAATAACCGTTCAATATATTTTTTTAACAAAAAAAACATAATTTTATCCACAAAAGTGAGTCAGTGTGATACTAACCACAGTTACCAAACTTAACCACAGCGTTTATTCATACTTGCACATACTATATAAACCCATCTCTATTCTCTCCCCAATCAAATCCACAATTCTATAAAGAGCCTCACTCTTTCCATTTTCTAAATATGACCAAATTGTCCTTCATGCTGACCACCCTCACTCTCCTACTCTTCTTTGCTTTTGTATTGACAAACCCGACTCCATGGCCCATCAGTCTCTTCCTCTTCTCATTTTTCTCTCTCTCCACACTCTCTCTAAACTATTGGCTTATCCCCGGCGGCTTTGCATGGAGGAACCACCACCGCAACTCCCCACAACTCGTCGGACCAGTCGGGTGGTTCTTTTTAGGAACCTTACCCGAAATGGGTTCACTTTTCCATCGGAAATTAGCTTCAATAGCAATATCACACAAAGCGACACGGCTCATGTCGTTTAGCTTGGGAGCCACAAGAGTAATCATCAGTAGCCACCCAGAAACAGCAAAAGAGATCCTTTGCGGGTCATCATTTTCGGACCGACCCATAAAGGAATCCGCCCGTTTACTCATGTTCGAGCGAGCCATTGGGTTCGCACCTTCTGGAACCTACTGGCGCCAACTCCGTCGAGTCGCCGCGAACCACATGTTCTGTCCGAAACGAATCTCGGGCCTAGAGGGGGTCAGACAGCGGGTGGCGGACGAAATGTTGGAGAGAGCGTGGGTGGGGATGGAAAACAAAGGGGTAGTCGAATTGAGAGGGATATTACAAAAGGGGTCATTGGTAAATGTGATGGAGAGTGTGTTTGGTAATGGGATGAGTTTAGAGAGAGAGGAGGAGTTGATGGGGATGGTGAGAGAAGGGTATGAGTTGATAGAGAAGTTTAACTTGGAGGATTATTTGCCTTTCAAGTTGTTGGATTTTAATGGATTGAAGAGAAAGTGTGTTGCATTGGCTACTAGAGTTAGTTCTGTGGTTGGTCAGATTGTTGAACAAAGGAAAAAGAAAGCAACAGAGGGTGGGAATGACTTTTTAAGTGCCTTGCTGGCTTTGCCTAAAGATGATCAGTTAAGTGATTCAGACATGGTAGCTATTTTATGGGTAACTCTCTTTCTCTCTGTCTCTCTTTCAATTTTATCTTGCATATTTCATTTTCACAAATGTATCTAAATATTTGACTCATGATAAGATGATAAATGGGGGATTAGATTGTTCTCACAGTTTGATTTGAACTAATACACTTCAATAATAAATAATTTATCATCTCTTAATCAAGAGTCAAATATTATTATTATCATAATACGACTTGAATCTATGACTTTGTATATGAATTATGAAAATTTTCTATATGGGCGGCGTATCTCATTTTTCTCAAATCATAGGTTTGATAGAATATGCAAATTTTAAGCGTTGTAGATGTTGATTTCATGCATGCTTCTAAAATATATGAGCACTTATACGGACTTACAGTTAGCAGCCGTAGAATTATAACTGAATGACATAATGGAGTGAGTAGTAATCACCCGCCTACACTGCCATAATTACCAAAACTAATAACAATAATTATCATAAGCGTTGGAATTTAGATACCCAAAAGCTTAACCCCATTATTAAAAATAAATAAATAAAAAGGCGTTTTTCTTTTATGGATTGTAACGTGTCCATCTAATTAGTTTTTTTTCTTTTAGCTAATGTATTTATTGCTCTCTTTTTTCATCTGTTTATTTTAGGACATTTTCAGTTTTCTTTTCTATACTCTTAATGCTCATAACTTGTCATGTTTATAGAATATCATGTTAGGATACTTAGAAATGGAGTGGGATGTATTCTTTTTAAGAGAGAGCGTACTACTACTATAATATTTTCCTTCTTTCTGAGAATTCTTTATAGTTTATGTCAAATATTTTTGGAAGGTCAATCTTCCTCGACAAAAGTGACTATAAAAGCTTAAAATATCAGATATAATCTATATGAATGACTCCATTGCCACCTACCTACGTATGAGCTTTGCGTCCATGTAGGCTCCACTGCTCCACCATGTCGTCACCTCGTAATCTAGACGGGCTTTGCTTTCTGGTTCCTAATTATGATTTAACTTAAATAATCCTTTAATGATTTAAATATATTTCTTTAACTCAATTTATTCACCCTTCTGTATCTAGATGCTTATTTCTGACATATTCGTGTAACGTTAAGTTTTAATCAAAATAATATTGGAACTGTGTGTTTTAAATTTGTAAAAAATACGCTATATGAAAAATGATTTTTTTTGTACTCATTTAGGAAATGATATTCCGAGGAACAGATACAGTTGCTATACTTCTGGAATGGATCATGGCCAGAATGGTTTTACACCAAGATATACAAACAAAAGCCCAGATAGAGCTTGACACGTGCGTTGGCATGAACATGCACGTGCGAGATTCCGACCTCCCTAATCTCCCTTACCTCCAAGCCATAGTCAAGGAAGTCCTCCGACTCCACCCACCGGGACCACTTCTCTCGTGGGCCCGTCTCGCTATCCACGATGTCCACGTGGATAAGATCTTCATCCCAGCTGGCACAACCGCAATGGTGAACATGTGGGCCATTGCACACGACCCCTCTATTTGGAAAGACCCATGGGTTTTTAGACCCGAGAGATTCCTAGAAGATGACGTGTCAATAACGGGCTCTGATTTAAGACTAGCACCATTTGGTTCGGGACGGAGGGTGTGCCCAGGCAGGGCACTAGGGTTAGCTAGTGTGCAGCTGTGGCTAGCCAGACTTGTGCATCAATTTAGATGGCTTCCACCTCCATCACAACATGTGGATCTCTCGGAGTGTTTGAGGTTGTCCCTTGAAATGAAGAAACCATTAGCTTGTCGTGTGGTTCGCAGGTGAATCAAAGTAAAGCATTCCACCAATAGTCGTAACATCTCCTGCTTGATCTTTAGTTTTCTTAGGAAAAGTGTACATACTACTCCATGTACCTCCGCTGGGTGTGATTATCTAAACTAATAGTTTAATTAAGCTTTGGCAGTGCGTAATCCCTTGGCCTCTCGGAAGCGAGAAAGCGAGCAGCAAGCTGAAAAAACCTTTCCCTTTCTCTAATAAGGTCAGGTTATGAAGCCCTTCCTTCAACTGGTTTTGACTTGTCCCTTGTATAGGTTGGAGCTAGAAAAGATAGTCTCATAAACAAGTGTATAATATTTCCGGTTAATAAACACTCTTTTTATGTTTATGTTACATAATTATAAGTCGAATGCATTATATAAATGGGTGTATATATGAGTTAAAATTGATCGGTTAATGGGCACTTTCTCTCTGTAAAGTTAAATTATTCAGACGTAAAGTGCAAAACAGTCAATACCAACACGAAGTTCTGGATTGTAGATCGTACACGTGGACGTACACAGGACAGACCCAATCACTATTGTTCGATAATGATCGTTCACTAAAATGTAGATATAATATTAATAATGAATCGCACAAAATCTTATTTTTGTTGCAATGATTTGTTTTTTTATTTTTATTTTTAAATGGAGCAGATAACTTCATGTCCTTTCATTCTTCTCATTTTTTTTTAATAAAGTAGCTTTAGACGAGGTAGATGTATCCATCAAAACTATATAGAATGTATAACTGTAAATATAATATACCTACCTGGTGAAAAACCAAGTGCTGAGTCCAAACTCTAAGCTTGAGTATGCCTTCTACTTCCGCTAATTGAATTGCACGCTCAACTTACTTATTTTAGATCATCAAAGGTTTTCTTTTTATAGAAACAAAACTCGAATTTAAAAATAAATCAAAGTTTTTGTCAAATCTTTATGTAATTGTAAAATGAAATCCGTATAATGATTTATTTTCACAAATTATAAATTTTACGAGTGTAGAGAATATTATAAGTTCAAATCAAATCATGATCTTAATATATGTGATGGTTTAATCATTAAAAATACTATTTAATTAGATTCCTTAATCACTTGTTTTAGATAAAGATGAGAAAAGACTACTGTTTTACATCATTTCCTTAAACTTATACATAGAAATGGATAAATAAAAGATATTGCAAAAGGCATGCCCCAAAAGTTTAGGCTTTTTATAGATTCAAATCTATGGCTTTCTTTTTTTCTCCTTACAGCACAAAAGGCAAAAGCCTTTAGTCCCTGTTTTTTCGCACATACATACAAGCACTTCCAATATAAACCATGTTAATGCTCCACTACCCTAGCATCTGTCAAAGCATCAAAGCTAAATGTCATTTTCTCATTCGTCCTTATAAATGTAACACAAAAGATTAATGTGGACCACAGGGTGTTCCTCGTAAAGTAAATATTTCTTCTTCTTTTTGGGAAAAAAATTGATATGATGGATTTTCATGAATATTCATTGCACGTGTATATGGTGTCACAAAACTACCATCTTATCTCATCATCTATATAGTCTATAATATATTAAAAATGATAAGAAAATGAAAATCATTTTTAAACCATTTTGTTCATCCTTATATCTTAAATTTTCTTAAATGACCATCAAGATAATAACCTAATAATAAATTTGAATTATTTACTTCTCATAATCATCCACAATACTATTAGTTAATTACTCTCTATAAGTTATCTTAAATTAAACATACTTTATTTTTATTACACATTTAGACTAAAAAATTTAATTTTAAAAAATAAAACTGAATATTTAAGATTTTGGTTTGAATAGCTAGATTAACTTTAAAAAGGATTGATGTGTCACTAATAATAAGTTATGGAAATGAGTAGATTAAAATTACTAAACAAATTCAAAAAAATAATATTATAGGTTAAGAATTGCATCTATCTATAAGACATATCTTGATAATAATACATCAAAAGTCACATGAGAATAAAAATATTTTATAGATAATTTTATCTGAGCTATTTACTATCATAACACTACCATTTATTATTTGATGCGTTCAGATGTGATTGATTGAGACATATAATTATATATATATATATATATATATATAAAACAAATTCACTTAATAAAAATATTTTAATCATTTTTTAATATATTGAATATTAGTTTTGATTAATTAATAATTAATTAATTTTTTTAATACTTCTTACAAAAAATATTTTATTTTTGTTCTCATCCGCTCGTATTTTAACACAAAGAAATCAGTCAATTAAAATTTGGAAGCTCATCACTAGTTTAATACTTTCATCTACTATAAATAGTATTAAATCATTGAATATAAAAATATTAAATGTATTGAACTATATATCACGTGCAACGCACGTAGCACATGACTAGTATATATAAGTATTAAACGCTTGTAGAATAATTTAATATTTTCATCTACTATAAATAGTATTAAACTATTAAATATAAAAATATTAAACGTATTAAACATATATCACACGCAATACACGTAACACATGACTATTATATATAAGTGGAGCTAAGATAGAAGAAATATTTTTTGAGATAAATTAACATCACTATTATATAAAGCTAGTTGAAATACCCGTGCGATGCGTGGAAGTCTAAAATTTAAACATTATCTTAGCTACAAATTTCTTAATTGAAAAGATATTTTCATTTAAAAACTGGTAATGAAACTGAAATTCTTATACTTGATGATAGGAAACTTAGAAAAATATAGATCACAATGTTGTTTTAATTAAAATATTATTTGAAAATAAAAACAGTGAACATGTAATTAATTCTAGTACTACTAATGTTTTTACTTTACAAAATATGATCATAAATTAATGGAAATGTAGTTGAAGTTCTTAATTTAACTACTATCACCCACGTAAATTATATAAATAAAAGTATTAATCTCGATAATTACTGAATAAGTAGTTTATATTGAGTTATATAGATAAACAAATTATCCTTTTTAAATGGATAGAGTAATTGCCTATAAAATTAGTATAATGTTCAATAATTTAAAACCTATTTTAAGTTTACACTCCTCAAACGTGTAGCATTTTATTATAGTTAATAGACAAATAAATTTTATTATTGAAACAGAAAGTTGTTCCCAACCTAAAATACTTTGTAACAATAATTATTATTGCCTCAATATATTTTCTTAAATTACCCTACTCCATGCCGGTTAGTTTTTCTATCTTATATCCATCTTCATAACCATCTCTAAAAACTTATGAGTGTACAATAGAAATATGCTCTAAAATTTCAAGAGACGAACTGATATCATTAGAATTAAATTATTTATTTCATATTATATCTTAAGCTTTGATATTTTATTTTTTGTTTATATTACAAATTTAATTTGTCATTTGTAAATTTTGTGTAATTATTTTTATACAATTATATATTGTTTGTTTTCATCATAACAATATATACTTATCTAATTAAAAAAAGTAGTATCACTTCATTGGTAAAAAAATTGTGTTGTTTTACTTGAAAAATTGTGTTATTTCACTTGAAAAAAATGATATTGTTTCAAACTAAAAATTATATTAATTAGATTTATGATTGTTTAGATGTACCAAATGGTCATAGTTTTGTAGTAGTGATAAAAAAATAATAATAACAATGAATAAAAATGTGCATGTGTACTTTTAAGGGGGCATTTTATGATTAAGAAGGAAAACATGTAGACATGATTGTCCAAAAAAAATTCTCACTTGCTTCCCCCTTTTAATATATTATACATAATAATAATATATATAAGATTTTAAATTGATAAGTCTCTTGATATTCTTTCAACCATAATCACATCTACCATCTCATTTATTAAAAATATATGAGGTGTGGAAAATTAGAGACATATTGGTTTAAATAGATGAATCATGTTAATAAATTGTATATGTGGATAATTTGATATTAAAATTAACATTTCAAATATTTTTTATCTTTTTTATTTAAGGGAATAAAAAACCCGATAATTAAACAATAATAAGAAAACTAGCTAACAAGAGCCATTATCACCAAGCCAAAAACACCAGGATGAATCTCATTAGACCAAATACGACAAAAAACCAAAGTATGGGCTAATTTCGCCAGGCATTAGGAAAATGGCAAACCTTTAAGCCATCTATCTTTATGATGAATCTCATTAAACAAAAAAAACAAGGAACCGAAGCAGAAACTAACTTCGCCAGACGATCAACAACCAAATTGCATAACTTAGGAGCATGGTAAACCTTTAAGCCCTATATCTCTATGAGATAGCTTTTGATGATAACAAAATATTAACGTTACCAATAAATTTAATTGACTTCGCAGAGACTATTAAAAAAATTTCACAAAGCATGTAGATTCAGGATCACCAATAGGAGCACAGCACATAAAGCATGAAGATTGAAGATCATAAAGATATTTACTTTCATATAATTTTTATTAGGAGTTTATTCATTCTATTCGTCTTTATTAAGCTCAATTTATTTAGGGGATACTTATCATTAAATTATGTCTCTAACCATAAAAAGTCTAACACCAAAAATCCTATCCTCTCTTACACAATAGACAAAATATGTTAGATACAGATAATGATAAATGGCGTACAAAGTAAGTTTCAATATCAAGTAGAGAAAGAGAGATGAAGTTTACCTAAATAATTTTTATCGTATTGTATTATTTATTTTGGTAGGTGTATTCTTTACCCTTTTTGTCAATGATTTTATGTCCTCTTTATTAGGAAGAGTGTCATTTCTTGTATCTAAATCTAAAAATTGAAATTTTTTCTCCTGAATCCTAACATCCATCTCCTCTATAAATACACTCAATTTCTTTTCAAAAAAAAAATTCATAGCCAATAGACTCTCTCCCAAAAGTCTTCCCAAGCTCTTATGAATCTCTTTTAATATTTTGAGCTTTGTACTTGTAAATTTTTTGAGTGAGCAAGATAAATTTTTTTATGAGCAAGATAAATTTTTTTGTGAGCTTAGATTGAAGATTCTACTCTTTTCAGAAAGTTATTACAAGAGATCGCTTAATCTCGAAACATATAATCTTGTGAGTTTTAATATGCATCCTTAAGCTAATTGGGTTCATTAGATTTGGTCTTCACCTTTAAGAAGATCGTGGGATTAAAAATCTCTAAAGGGGGCCCTTAGAGCGTGGATGTAGAGAAAATATTTCCTGAACCACGTAAAAATATTGTGTGCCTATCTTTTTTTTTCTCTTTTTACTTCTTGCTATTTATCTTTCACGCTTTAATTTTCCGCACTTAATTTTCGCATTTCAAGTTTTCACAATTTAAGTTTTGCACTTTAAATTTCGGCAATTTATTTTATTTACTTGCTTTACATTTCCTCATTTACATTATCACAAGCATTATTTACTTTAACGTTTTTAATTATTACTTATTTATATATCTTTTCAAGCGTTAAACTCGTGAAATTTTTAGTTCATTCTTGAACATTCATTTTTCACTTGAGTGTAAAAAATCTTTTAATTTGAACATGATCATCTAATTCATCAATCTCTTGGGTTGCAATCGATCATATAATTAGTATCAAAGCTTGATACTCTATACAATAAGACTTAATCTTCTTGAGCTATGACATCCATAAGTTGCTCTTTTATTGAAGGTCAATCTACTACTAGACCTCCATTTTTTAATGTTAATGATTATACTTATTAGAAAGCGAGAATGCTATTTTTTTATATTCAATAAATTAACTAGTTTTATGAGATATTGTTGAAAATGGTGTCTATGTTCTTTTCAAAACTATAGATGGTAAAAATATTGACATATCAAGTAGTAAATGAAATAACGATGATAAAAAAAATTCTTTAAATGCTAAAGCTATGGATTTTTATTTTATACTCTTGATAAAATGAATTTAACAGAATTTCTGCATGTCAATCTGTCAAATATATATGCCACATATTAGAAGTCACACATGAAGGTAAAAATCAAGTTAAAGAATATAAAATTAGCATGTATGTTCAAAGTTATGAATGATTTACATTCAATCTTGACAAATTCGTGCATGATTTGTTTACTCGTGCATGATTTGTTTTAGTTGTATACCAAAGAATTAGAAGACTAAGGTTACCACCAACCAAGAAGTCAAAGATCCAAACACATTTCTACTTGAAAAATTTATTGGCTCATTAATGAGGCAAGAAATGAGGTTAAATGAAAATGACGAAGAATATGCACTAAAGAAAAAGAGCGTTGCTGTAAAATCAACTCTTGAACAGTCTGATAATAAGAAAGATGACTATGACAAAAAAGATGACATAGCTCTACTCACTAGAGAATTCAATAAACTTTTATATAGAAGAAAAAATACTCTAAGAAAAGATGACAAGAAAATACCCCGAGACACGCTCGCGCGCTAGAGCTTTATAGTGATTTTTAAAAACTTTGCTTAAATAACAAAATTATGAAAAATTATTTTTTCCTAAACCTCAAGAAGAAAGTGAGCCTTTGGAAGTGAGAATTTAAAAATCAAAGAAACTTTATATATTTTGGGTAGAGACTCTTTTCCAAAGTCAATAGAAAATGATTTAAATTCAACCTTTTTAGAATTTACAAATGGGAAAATCTTGACAAACTTCTTGTAGTTAAACAAAAGTTTTATGATAAAAGAGGATTATAATATAAACATTTCTAAAGACAAAAAAACAAAATTTTTCTTCGAAAACCAACACAATATCCTCATATTATGCGTCATTATCATGAGGTTAAATGTCATAAAAATTATTCATGCTTGCATAAATAGAAATTTATGTTCTATAAAAGATATAAATGAATTCTCTATAACACTAACTTTGAAGGACTAAAAAAATTTGGTATCAAAAATTAACTTTTAAATTTGAGTTATTGATACCACTAAAATAAATAAATAAATAACATATTGGATAGTGGATGGTTGATACATATAACAATTGTAGTAGAGTGGAAATGCTAAAAGGTGGAATGGACTTATCCATGTGAACAAATCCGTACTAATTTAAAACTTTAAAACATATAATTCCATGGTGCTTCTCCGGTATCGGTACAGGAGCTTCATCTACCATTGGAACTCGTTGTGGGGACTTACTTAGCATGATCCAAAGGTTAACCAACTTACGTACTGATATTGGGGATGTACCATATAATGAGCTTTCTGACTTTCCAAGAATAAGCTGTCTCCCACTTCCTACTCTCGGTACAATAATAAATACACGTTCCTTTGACCTTTCATTTGCAACCTTTCATCTTCTTCACACAAACTGTCCATCCTCTCCTTCTCTACGAACATAAAACTACTTACTTGGAGGAAAATATTGTTTACTAGGAGGAAATCCATTATTTACAATTGTGTAAATAATTGTATTACATTACATAAAAACTCACTTAACTTAATTAAATAATTTAATATTATCGCGTAATTAGTGTATTGATCATAGATAAGACAGGAATTACTTGCCATGCAAGTTGTAGTATATTAAAATTAAATTGGATAAGATAGTGTGAAAGTGAATAATGAAAAAGTAGAGTGAAAATGATAAAAAAAAGTATAATTGAAAGTGAAACCCAATCTAAGGAGATGAAAAAACCGCTACTGAAACTGGAGGAGGATTTGTCAAAATTTTAACAAATAAATGAACATGGAGATACAATTGTGACTGATTTTTTATAAGAAATATGAGAATGTATAGTTAATAAAGATGAAAAAAATGGTAAAATTGGAAAAAGAAAATTAGACGTGTGCCATGTAGGTGTCTAATTAACATCCATTTGATGTAGAACATTGAAAGCCCAATATGGAAGATGATAAAATTTATAGGATAAATTGATTTTGAGACAGAATACATGAGTTCTCTAATATTAGCCCTAAAAATAAAACAAATCAAAATTGAAATTCTAATCTACAAATTATCTATTTTAGGTTACCGCAATTTTCTTTATTTATTACCAAAATCTTTAAATATAGCATATATCTTTTTAAGACTTGAGTATTTGTTGTAATTTCTTTTTTTTTTTTTAACTTTCATATCTCTGATTTTTTTATTACAAAAATATATTGATTGACCTACTTATATTTTCATATCTATACATGAAAGAACAATTACCTTTTCCAAAACTTACTCTTCCGAAGGTCACTTTCTCAATTCATAACATTGTTCTTGCAGTTTCTTTCTCGCTATCGCTCAACTCCAATAAAAATATTTTTCTAGATCTCAATAATGTGTTATTTTTTTTAACTCTCAACCTTTGTGACTAATGTTTCTTAAATATGTTGTTGGTATTTATTTGTTTGTAGTCAATTTAAAATTTTAATAAATCTATTATAGAGTATAAATTTGGTTTTGATAAGTGCTAAAAATGAAGAGAAGTATAGATGAACTAATTCAATCACAAAAGTAATTTTAATGAATTTATTATCAATACTAAACAAAGCATAACAATTCGTAACCGAAATTCAAGTAGAATAGTTCATTCATAAAAGTAATAATATAAATGGCCAATAGTTTCTATTGAAAAAGTTATTTTAAACAAATTCAAAACAGACATTTAATTAGTCATTTTTTTATAATTGCTAGTGATTTTACATCTGAAAAATTAAGTGAATGACTTTTAGATAATGTTTTGTCTCATATAAAGATTAATTTTTATACTAAAACTTGAATATATCTAGATGTACCGTGGGAGTGTTGCACATGTTATTGTAAAAATATCTTTTTAATAGGGACGAAGAAAAACGGATTAATAATTTACATTAAAGTATTTGAGATTACTTTTAATATTAGATTTTCATAAAATAGATACATAGAAATATTGAATGAATTGTATATCTTAACGTCAATTACTACTGACTTCATAATTTCAACATTTGACTTATCTTTTTCTATAAAACATTGACTTTGATTATCCGTTCTTTTGGGTACACATAAAACCTTTATGGTCGATCTCTTTTGCTATTCCTCAATCGTTAACAAACACACTCAAGCGTGTGGATACTCGTATAACTCACTAAATATTTTCTCTTTCTGAGTGTTCAGCAAAAAATTTGCAGTGAGTTTAAATGATTTTTTCCGTCAAAATCTACCACGATTGAATAATAAAAATAATAATTTAAAAATATAATAAGAGAATAAATACACAATGATTTATGTGAAAAATTCATAAAAAAAAACAACGTGAAAACTTTTGATATTCTCTTATATTTCTTATAAGTATGTGTCTCGTAGATTTGTGTGTTGTTTACATATGCCTCTATTTATAATATTTTCACTGATTACAAAATATAATCAAATCCCATCAAAAGTGAGATTATCATAATATTATCTTAATATTGAGTTTATCAACATTAACAACTGAATAAATATTGATCGTCTAATCAATCTAATGGTCATGATTAGCCTCTATTTAGATTGTCATGTTGGCAAACCGTGTACTTTTGCCTGATTGGTCTCCTCTTCATAACTACCTACTTAATCCTAGGATTCTCGTTCTATCTTCTCTTCGATGAGGTCTTCGGTCTAGATCTTACCACGTGTCATATGAGATTTTGACTGTTCATGGCCCCCGTGAATTTTATTCCTTGAGGTGTAATGATATATCTTTTCTTGCTCTGACTTTACGTCTGCCTGTTTCTGTTCTCACATGCTTCTTAGAGACATGCGACATACTTTTTTAGGTAACTTTTCGACTGTTTTCTGCGAGTGGTGGCTTCTCATTTGCTTTCTGCTGTAACGTTCTTATGTTCCTGTTTACAAATAAATGCTTGCGGTTGTAAAGTAACTTTTTTTGTCAGTTTACCGTCGATGATGATTACTTCTCCTTCATTTGTAATTATGTCTTTCTGTTCCTTTCACTACGGGTTCACTGATAGATTTTTCCAGTTTTCTTCACTACGGACTTATTGATAGAGTTTTTTCCTTTTTTCACTACGGGCTTATTGATTGAATTTCTCCCATTTCCATTTTTTTTATCAATAAGAATCACTTTGTTTGTGCAAATTTTCTTCTATTGAACTCTCTTTTTATTGTACTTCATTTAAAGACTTAACAAAATTTGGGGATCAAGACCCGGTATTTTGTCGACTTCCAGCTTTCAACAGAATTCATTTTTAAAATCTTAGGAAACTTTTGGCTCTCAATTCTCTTGAGAATAACTGTTTCTTTTTTGTTGTGAAATTCATTCCTGATGATAGAACTTTAATTTTTTTATTATATGCCTATTTTTTAAGGACTCTGGTTCAAATAAAGAACCATGGTCCCACATTTATTTTGAGAGTATGGCTTATGAATCGCTCGTTTTTCTTTTTAGAGGAGGATTTAGGTTCAAATAAAGAACCACGACTCCATTTTCATTTTGAGAGAATGTAGGACTAAGGCTCAAATAAAGAATCATGACCACGTTTTCATTCTGAGAGAAGGTCTTAAGAACTGCCCGCTCCCAAAGATTTAGGTTCAAATAAAGAATCATGGCCCAATCTTCATTATGAGAGTATGACTTATGAATTGTCCATTTTCCTCTGGGATGAGGATTTAGATTCAAATAAAGAATCATGACCTTATTTTCATTTTTAGAGTAGAACTTTTGAATTGCCCCTCACAATGACTCACGTCCTTAGTTCATTTAAAGAACATGACTTACGAAATGCCTACTCTCAAGGACTCACACCCTAATTTCCATTGCTATTGAAGAAGAGAATAGAGAGTTGACACCAAGTATTTGCCTTGTAAGCAGTCTGCACGTTATTATGCCGTATGATTTGATCGAAAGCTCCAAATTGAATTCCATGCTTCAAGAAGTTAATTTTCATATGCTTCCAATGATATATAATTTGTCATGTAATTGGCTCCCAGTTAATACGGTTTAATTTCTGAAGTTGATTGCTCCACATAATCTTCTTTCATGAATAGTCTTCATGAAAATTACCATAACCTTTGATTGGAAACTCCAAATCGAGTTCTGAAAAATTCTATAAGAAGTAGACATTCATATTGTCAAAATTGATACAGTTTAAAGATTCAGTTTGAATGACGTAAATAGCCTTACTTTTCAAATAAAATGTATAAATGTTACCGTAACTTTGGATCAAAAGCTCCAAATTGATTCCGTAAAATTTTCCAATAAGAAGACTTTCATATATTTCCATGATATAAGATTTTCCATATAGTTGGCTCCCAGTCAATATAGTTTAATTTCTGAAATTGACCACTCCGCACAATCTGCTTTTCTGAGTAGGCTTAATGAAAATTGTCACAACTATTGTTTGAGAGCTCCAAATCGAGTTCTGCAAAATTCATCAAGAAATAGACATCCATATATTCTTAATGATACATTATTTCTATATACTACTATCTAAATTAATACAGTATACAAATTAAATTTGAAAAGCGTTAACAGGTTTACTTTCCTGAACAACATCAACAAAAATTATCATAATTTTTTATCGAGAGTTCCAAATTGATTTCCATAAAAATTTTCAAGATATAGATTTACGTATCTTTCTAACAGTATATGATTCACTATGTAATCATTATCCTTTTGATTTCGTATTTCATTCTGTATGTTACTTCAGATTTGTACATAGAGGGAGTGATTGGGTATTTCTGTTGTGAAATTACTTTGCGAGTTGTGGTTTACGTTTCATCATTTGTTCATCCTTTATTTTTCATTTTTGGTTTTGTTGGTGATATTTGAATCTTATGCCCCAGCTCAATTTCTTTCAAATTCGCTTCAATTCATCTGAATAAAAACCTGAGTTATCATTTCAAATTATTCTCATGATGGTCTGGTATGAAGATTTGTTCAACTTCAAAACATAAAATCTTGTAACGCCTCATAAACCCAGGAAGCATTTTGTTTTTGAGTAGTTTGCAGGAAACTTGCAATAATTTTCCTTACGGAGCTCAGAATCACTATCTGTAAATTCTTCATGAAGTTACCATATGTTTCTTTCTCTTATTGTATGATTTGTTTCGTGATTATTTTTCAGTTGGTGTAGATCAATGGCAAAACTTGATTAATCTACATTGACTTCCTGTTTCAAATGACACGCATGAAAGTTACTCTAACTTTTTTCTAGGGAGTTCTGAAGCATACTTTGCGAAATCCTTTAGGAAGCTAAACTACGTATCTTTCTAGTGATATGTGATTTATCACATAATGCTTACTCAGTTAATAAAGTTTAACTATTGAAATTGACTAATCTACATAGTCAGCGTCATTTTTCACACATCAGAAGTCTCTATAAAAAGATGGTTGTACCATAAAACTGGATGAACCAAATAAAGTTCTTTAAGGTATCAAATTGCAAACATGCTCTCAATAAATAAAATGTATGAAGCATTCATTCGGATCATTGGAATATAGATAAAATACAAAGTGTTGATAAAAATGATAGTGCATCAAAGTATTGATAATCAAAGTATTGATAATGCACAAGAATTAATGAAACTTTATATTTATCACAAAAGTTATTTGACATGAACTTTATATTGCACAATTAGTATTTAAACATAATTGGCCAATGCATATCAAATTACTAAAAGAAATCAATTCGGCTTGAATATGCTTTACAACATTGATGATAATCTCATGTTATCCACTAGGGTCAAATTATCAAAATATTTAAGATAGATGACCTAAACATGATAGATATAATTTCTATAATTACATTAAAGCACGATAAATTTTAAACATGAAGAGTTAATTAATAATACCCCACATAATTAACGTAGAATCAATTTCTACTAATTATTTAATATACTTGAACAATTGTGTAAATATATTTCTTCAAGACATTATACCATAGGCTCGTGCAATCATCAAATTTTCTTTTGAACGAATAATATATGTATTTAAAGGAAAAGCAATAATTCAAAAATAAATACTTAGCTTGCAATTTAATGTCATTCATATGTTTGCATATGATGTTGTGAATTTGAAAGTCGGTACGTAGTATCACCGTGACTGAATTTTGAATGAGGATGAAGTAATTTTCTAGAATTTTTCATGAGCGCTTTGCAAGCCCATTGATTAAATCTTCCAAGTTATAAAAAGTAGGGCTTGGCATGAATTAAATCTGCATAGTCTATAGAGATCTTGTGCTTGGTCTGAAGTCGCGGCCCAAAAGACAGGCATGGGTTGTGAGTGGATCGCAGGTCTCGGGCGCGAATGGGTTACGCGTTCATCATCTGGGTCTCGTGGGTTGGGCACATTGTGGCTTTGTTGGGCTGAACCCTTGGATGGCATGCATACGTGGAGCGTCAACTCGGCAGCTGACGGTCTGGGTAGGTCATCCTGAAAATTAGAAATGGGTAAGGACGCCGTCATCGGGGGCGCGTGCGGTCATCTCCGCTGCCCTTTTTGGTCGTATATGGCTTTTAACTAATGAAAATTCTCTTCTGAACCTTTTTATGGGTTGTTGTAAAATCTGAAAGTGCTTCGTTTTGCGTAGATCTGAGGTTCTAATTCTTGTAAAGAAGGAGATTCATGTGACTCGTCCATTGAAGCAGTCGACTATTCTCTTACCAGATAAGGCCTGACGCCATTGCGGGCGAGCCCGTGGATGTGATGTTGGTTCCTTCTCGAGGCTCAACTTCAGATCTAGCGGCTGAGATTGTTCTTGATGATTTTTTCTTTGTCGCTATTTCATTGGTTGAAACTTTCACGGTGAGGGCGACAAAGCTCGAGTGGCGCCGTGTGCAACCCCTCGAGGTTGGTGATGACGACGACAGCCATAACCACTATTTTCTTGATTTGATCGCCGACGAATAACATTAATTTTTTAAACCCATTTTTAATCGTTTTAGTGTTTTCGATTTTGTATTGCCTTTTCTGTTTCTGTTTCCAACTCATTTTCGTTTCTCGTTCCGTACCCGTTGCTATTTTCATTCCTGCTTCCACTTTCGATGTTGAAGAGGCGTTTGATTTGGCTTTGAGCATTTTGGAAGAGATTTCTCGATTTTTTTCTCTCTCAATGAAATCACCAAAATATAAAGGATTTTTTCAGTATGAAAAAACCTCTAGAGAGAATAAGAGAATAAAGACACTATGATTTATGTAGAAAACCCTTAAGGGGAAGAAAAATCACAAGAAAATTTTTTATATTCTCTTGTATATCGTGTAGGTATGCATTTTGTAGGCCTGAGTGTTGTTACATATACTTTTATTTATAGGCTTTCCACTGATTACAAAATATAATCAAATCCCACAAAAACGGGATTATCAGAATATTCTCCTAATATTGAGTTTATCAACATTAACAACTAAATAAATTTTGACCATCTGATCAATCCAATGATCTTAATTAGCTTCTCTTTGGATTGCCACGTTGGCAAGCCGTGTACTTTTGTCTAATTGGTCTCTTCTTCATAACTGTCTACTTGATCTTATGGTTCACGTTCTATCTTCTCTTCAATAAAGTTTTTGGTCTAAATTTTATCACGTGTCATGTGAGATTTTGACTGTTAAGAGATAAAATCGAGAAGAAGTATAATAGTATTTTCATTTCATATGAAGACTACTTTTCCAAAACAAAAGTTAGTCTGTGAAAAAGGAACACATGCCCACTTGTCAATAGTGCAAGTGGAAAATTGCCTCCTTTCAAAAAGCCAACATTTAATAGGCATTGTTAGATTTTCATTTTCAAAAACATACTAACTCTAGCAACAAAGCAAGAAATAACAAAAGAAAACACTATCAATCACATAGCTGACAACTTATAAACAATCAAACCAGAAATAAGCGAAGGACATTTTGTTTGCAAAAATCATAGATAGATAAAAGTGTTCAATAAAAATTTCTTTCTCACTGTGCATTTTTATATAGAGTAGATAGTAGATAGTAAAACGTATATAGTAGATAGTGGATTGTAGATTAGTGCAAGCAAAAAACTTGATCCCTTTCAAGAAGCCACCATTTAATACTCATGACTAGACAGATACTAACTCTTACAACCAAAACAATAAAGAACACAAACAAAAAATAAACACTTTTCATTACACAACTAATCAATCACTTATAAACAATCAAACAACAAATACACAATAAACATGAAGGTTATTTTTGTGTTTGCAAATATAATAAATGGATAAAAATGTCTAATGAAAGTTTATGCATGATTGTGTCTTTCATATTATAGATATTCGTAGATCTGTCTAGGGTCTCAAATTTGATTGAGACGCTCATATATTGAGACTAAGAGTTTATTCTATTATTACCATTAAAGGACCTTAGAGAAAAATACTATAAATGTGTCCATTTATCTTCTTCATTTTATTTGTATGGATGTTTCTTTGTGAGTTTGTCTAACTCTATAATAAAGTGTTTGAAGAGAGGGTCTTGTAGGGGAGTCCAAATCCAAGGTACCTGAAATGGGAAGTCCGAATCTAAACCAACCAATGGCCATGCAATAGTTTCTCGCAGTTCTACATTGCTATGGGGTCCCACAAGGCTAGTTGAGCGGCCTACAGAGGGTAAAGCTTGATAACTACTATGTTGGTCTAGTAGTTTTACTTATAAATATGTATACTAATAGTTAGTTTGTTTGTTGTTTGCGACACTAGTGCTACTGTCATTACAGGGAGCCGTTGTCGCACGGAGCTATTGTCTGTTATGATAACAACAATATTGTTTTAGAATCTTTACTATGTAAATACTTATACTGACAATTAGTTAGTTTGTTTGTTAAGCTTAGGCTTGTGTAGTCTACTTGTACCTAAGGTTATATCTATATCAAGTTGAAAATTAGGAATCTTTCCCCATTTTTCTTCTTTTCTCTCTCTTCTTCTATATTCTATCAAGGTCATGTCCGATAGAAATGAGAACTGGTTCAACACGTGGATTGTTTGATATAAACATTTTCTAGATTTTCTAATGTGATGGTCCATCTCGTCGTCGTCGAGAGTTCCATAGCCCATTCCATAGGGTATTATGGTACCCCAATTACTTCCCCAACTTTAACAAGCTTCAGAATTAGGAGAGAATTTTTTGGTGCACCTGTTGTACCGAGTGACTCGATACTCCCCCACATGTTTTTGGTCACGTGAATGATTCCTTATCTTATTGTCCATGTCACCGAATCTAAAACGTTGTTGTACTTCATCTTGAAGAGGAAGGTGTGAGTTCGTCTAAAATTATTTTATGCAATAGGGAAATGAAACACTATTATAGATAAAAAAAAAAGTCTATTAGTTTATGTAATAAAAAATATATTGCACGTAATACATTTTTTTATCTAAATTGCCAAAGAAAATAATAGAGGTGACACAAAGTCGGATGCTTAGACTTATTGAAGTGGATCATATGGAAAAATTGTCTCCATGACAAAAAATGTGTAGGGGAATACCAAGTGACTCAGTATTCTGGGTACACCAAGTATTTTTTTCGGAAATAAATGAGTTGGATAAATTATTCAGATGTCAAAAAAATATGTGAAGAAGTTTTGAACGCTCGATGCGCTAGAGAATACTAAAAATTTTCTAAACCTCAACCACAATGAAATCAAAGCTTCCCTCTTCTTTCCCCGGTAAATTTTTACAAATTAATTATTTTATTTTTTATTTCTCTTAAAAATACGCTCCAGATAATCTGTTGCAAATAACATAGAATAGTCAGATATGCTTTTAGAAAGAAAGGAAATTTTCAGGTCGTAAGGTTATAACTAATTTCTCTATACATCCTAACAAATCAAACAATGACATGACCTCTAACTTCCTTATTTGTCTTTCAGAATTTATGATTTCCATACATAGCCTATTAAGAATTCTCACATATTAAACCTCTATTATTTAACTTGTAAGACTGAGAAAACTAAATTGAGACATTTTTTTTTGGAGAAAGACATTTATAATTGTTTAAGCCTTGGATTTCGTTTCAACCGCACTACAACAATTAGGTGCTAGCACACAACTACCACGTTTTACTCCAAAATGTTGGAAAACTAAAACCGTGAAATGAAAATTTCACGAAGCCACACGTTTCTCTTTATCAAATGAAAAATTCTCAACTCGCTTCTCTCTTTCACAGTAGCTCTCAGCTCTATCTCACAACGCTCTCTTCTCTCTCGATCTCGAAGGTCACCAACGAGTTTTCTCTTAGCTCGCTCTCGAGAACCTCTCTTTCTCAGCTCTCTTTCTATCTCTCAGCTCTCTCTCGTGAAGCTCTCTCGCAGCTCTCTTTCAGCTTCGTCGCAGGTTTCTCTCACGACAGGAAACTCTCCCTCGCAGCTCTCACTCTCTCAGCTATGTCTCCCAGCTCTCTCCTACTTTGATTTCGCAGCACAGAACCAGACGTAAAGGTTTTATTATCAAATTATTGCCTGATTTTTGTGATTTTTGTCTAATTTTTATGATTCTTGAGTTATATATGAGTTGATTAGGGTCCGTGTTCCCGCATATGGTCATGCAGTAAGTTTTGGAATGTAAATTCTCCCAATTTCGGGGCATGTAAAACTCCATATTTCTTGTATGAGTTCTTTGCAATTGCAACTTTCTCTCTCTCACCTCTTTCTGGTAACTCTCTCCCATTTTGATTTCTTCTGCAATCCTTGTAAAAGTCCAAGTTTAAAATTTCTGGTAAGGGTTTTTTTTCTTGCGAGGTGAGATTTAATATGAATTTCATGTCTATTTTTTGTGAGTTTTGTTTGTTTTTGTTATTTCAATGAGTTTTGTATGAATTGAGGGTTTCACTATAAGTTCTTTTGTATAAAAAAAATGGTTGCTTTTCCAGATGACCCAAGTAAAGACACTCAAACTATTAGGGTGCAAACACTTTTATAAAATTGTTATCGTGTTTCTTGTTTTAGAGATTCTAAATTTCTGGATCTATTTTTATAAAATACGTCTATGAACCACAGAATGCCAAGAAAAGCTCTTTATGAAAGTCTAAGAGCTTAGGGTGAATAGAATAAGACCTGACAGAACCTGACCTTTAGGGGGATTAACATCTATTCTTATACTTTCCTTTCCTTTTTCTTGTCTGGATAAATTTGGACATAGTTTTGAAGTGATTTGTAATACTCCATTTAATTCACAAAATTACAATATGACTGTTCATAAGGGAAGATTTTTAGTTTAAAAAATTGATTAAGTTTCTCATCGTTGTAATCCTACTATTGTCTTTGAGTAGCCTTAAAATGAGTCCTTTCTTATATTAGAAACAAAAAAAATCAGTATCTCAAATGCAACTTGACTTTGATTAGTCACATTAATGGAAAACTTCAGTTTTTAGCTCAGATTTCTCATCACTATCTAGACATAATTGCTTTGCATTGCTGGACATAATGGGTTTGTTATGCTTGTTGGGCTCATCATTTTGCATATGTTACATTAGAGGGCATGAGCTTTCTTTCTTATGTGTATGCAGTTATCCTTTTCTCAATTTTGCGGAGTGGTGCATTTTATGGAATTGGATTTCATCATAAAGGACCAATACTTATTAACTGGAATGGTATCCCTACGGTTATTATCTTGTATGCTTTCTGCTACCGTGCTCATCCAGTTTTCCCTACTTTGTACATTTCCATGAAGAACAAACATCAATTCTCCAATGTAAGTTTCTACACTTCCATAGTATAACAACTCCTTTATACTTGTGAAATACATATGTTTTTCATATTCAAATGGTTCTTTAGTTACTTGAGCTATTGACTTCACCTCTGCATTGTTGTTTCTGTTTTTAGGGTTATGCTTCTGTGCTTCATCTTATGCACTATTAACTATGCATCAATGGTAGTTCTTGGATACTCTATGTTTGAATTAGATATTCAATCACAAATAACTTTAAATCTTCCAATAGAAAAGCTTAGCTCAAGAGTGGACATACATTGGTTAAAATAGTAGGATAGTTGTAGTAAGCCTTTTTAGTTAAAATGAGTCATTTGTTATATCCGTTGTTATTTCCCTTCAGTTTCCTTATGGTATTTACTTTTTCTTTCAATTTCAATATTGCATGTGTTTGGATTTTACCCAACAGTTTCTTGTTAATTTGCTTGGTACAGGTTATGAAACTAGACTTTTGCTTAACTGGTTTGTTATTATTTTAATTTCTAATTATGGCTGCTCTGTTGAATACCAAGAAATGCAATTTCCTAAAGAAACAATGTGACACTACTCTAGCCACAGCTTGCACAGGTGCCCCTGGTTCGTTTGGAAGTTTTAGAACTATAAAGAAGGGGAAAAAATATAGACATAGTTCTTATATTCTGACTTTTTGGTATTGGCTATAGATAAAAGTCTAGCAATTCTTGGTTGGGCTATGTTATCCCTATGCATTATAAATAAATGTTCTTCATTTAGTTGATGCATCCTAATAATTTATTCAATTGAAAACTTTGTTCTTCTAGGATTTGTTGCATATGGTGTTGTAGTACATCATCTACTTTGATGAAACATTATTGCATGATAATGACAAACTGGTATTGATTCAAATGGCTTATGTTATGTTGTTGACTACTGCCTCTAAATAGTACATGTATCTAATAGGTTGTGTGACTAAAGTTCTGAACATGAGTAATTTTCTACCCCTTTAAGTTAGGCTGCAATATTCAGCCTACCTATAAATTATTTATAGATCATGTATTCATTGTTGGAACATGGCTTAAACATAAGGCGATAGATGAGTGGTGGTTCTTTAACTTGGTTGATGTGCTTCATGGGTTGACTTTGTTATAAACATAAGTAGTACCTCTGTTATAGGAAAAAATAGTATGTCTATTGTCTCATTGCCCCTGCCTTCAAATCTTGGTAATGCATAAAAACTAAAAGGTATGCACTGTGAACAGCACTAAACTAGTCTTATGTGTTCTTTTCGGTTTTTGTATTGTCTAATGACTAAGAGATAGGAAAACATGCGTTAACATTCCGTTTTTAATTGTGATATCATTATATATTTGTCTTATTATTAGATTAGACGAACTTTGACGTTTATTCCATACTATCCTCAATTGCTCTTACTTACACTTCTGTTATTCCTTTGTCATCATTATGCTTGCCTAACAGACTTGTATTACTAAATTTTAGAATTATTTTAGCTAGCAGATTCTTTTAGTACTAAATGAGCTAGCTTAGTATATCAATCTTGGCATGAATGCATTAGCCATTATAGGTAATTTTGGATTCTTAGCATCTCATTGATATATAGTTTGCTAAACTAGATGTCTCGTGGGCTCATTTTTAGTTTCTTTTGAGGTGCTACAAAGGAACTTTGGTTATCCTTTAAGAAGGATTTTCAGGTTAAATACTTTTTACTGTAATTAATCGTAGATAATGTTTAATATAAAATGAAATCAGCATCTATTTTTTATCATGTTTAAATCTACGATGGAGTTAAATCGGGGCATTGTGTTCACTCTGTTAATCTCTTTGAAGCCAATTCAATCTACACATATTAGATACATTAATATAAGTATTGGCTCCTTAGAAGAACCTTAGATAGATTCTTAAAATGTAGTCCAGTATGCAAAACAAAAGAAGCTTCATATATTTGTGAAGAAGATAATGAATGTAGTTTAGTAGGTGAGGAGAAAGAAATACCAAATAATCAAGGAGATGATGATGACCACATCTCTGCAAGTAGCACTTGTGGTTCTGATGATGACCCCATCTTTGATTAATTTCTGGAAACTTGTACGAGTTCCTTCAGTCGTGTCATCCTAATATTGTGAAGGGGTGTAAATGGGTTTTGCTTTACAAGTAAGTTTGACTAAAATGTCTAAGTTTCTTTATACATTGTCAAACTACATTTTTTGTTTTGATATTAGTTCTTTCAAATGAAGGGCAGTACGTTGAAACATGGTACAAGAGCTTTGCTAAATTTCACATTTCTGCTATCTTTTTCTTCCTCATAGCTTCTAATATTTGATGCATGGTTTTCTTATTTTTGTTAATCTTTGTTAGGGAACGAACCAAACATTTGTCTTTACTACAATATATGGTGAACCAAGGGTTTTTTCGACCAATCGGTAAGCATCTTGAATTTTTACTGGAGACGTGTGAATAATACATATTCTTTCCCTGAACATGTTGCATCATAGCTTAGACTTTGGTATAAATTTTGAATTTTTTACTTGAAGAATAATGACCTAAATGAGCACCTATTTTTTATGTGTTGTAATTTATGATAAGTTGTATAGCAATAGCTACTGGATTGATGTTAAAAGTCTCAGGGAATGATTTGGTTGAAGATGTGATGAATTTGGAATTCGATTTGTGTTTCTAGGTAAATGGGTAAATTGTAAAGTGAAATTTACAGGTAAATTACATTACAACGCTGTAAATTTATAGATAAATTTATAGGTGAATGGCATTTCAATACTATAAATTTATAGGTAAATTTATAGGTAAATGGCATTTCAATGTTGTAAATTTATAGGTATTGTATTTAATTCCATTAGGCTTTATTTGGTTTTGATTTTCTTATTCCTTTATTTGAATATTTGATAGTTTCATTCTTTGATACTGTAGCTTTTGAATGCCCACTTTGAGTGTAACATTATTTTATGTTTATCCTCTGGTCTTAAGGAGTGTGCTTCTTAGACGCTATTTTGTAGTTATTATTTTTGGTTCTGCCATTTGTTTGTAAATTTTTCATAGAGAACAAATTTTTCATAGGGAGCAAAATGATTGAATTGAGGGAGCAAAAGTCGGATTGGGTTTTTGGGGTGGGGAGCAAAAGCTCATAGATGAGTGTGTGTTGATTTGTTCTTGTACGTTAGGTTTATTAATTATTAATTTTTTTGTATTATTAATCATTAATAATTCTTTTACTCAATTAATTTCCCTTTAATCATATTATATTAAATAGTTCATTTTTCACACTATTTTCTAGGTTCAGTTTGTATAAATGAATTCCTTATTTTTCTGGATTGTTTAAAAATCTGCAATTACAATTATACTTTAAAATAAAGTCAACAGAAGCAAGCAAGTCACATGTTGCCTCGACATCAATTTTTGAAGCTTCATAATTAGATTTGGAGTCTTCAAAATATTATTTTTTAAGTTTGTACAATGGCAAGAATAAGTAATACAAAAAAATATTACAAGATGATGCACTTCATATAGCATAAAAATGCTATGAAACGTCTTTGACATCGTTTAAAAATATTATGGTAAGCTTATACTATTGGTTTATAAATACTAGCATTTGTCTATCATAGCATTGGAAAAAAACTATGATAGGTCTATCATAGCATTGGAAAAACGCTATGGTAGGTTTGTCAAAGCGTTAAAAATATGCTATGGTAGATCTTTAACAGCATTGAAAAACGCTATAATAGGTCTACCATAACGTTTAAAAAATACAATAAAAAGTGTTTTGATAGTGTTTTTCATAGCGGTGAAAAAATGCTATGATAGGATCAGACTTTTAATAACGTTAACATATATAATGTTTAGAAAAATACTATGATAATTTTTTTTGCAGCTATCGTAACCTTTTTTTGTTGTGGTGTAGTAACCGTGGAATTAAACTTCGGACTTCCAACAATGTTTAGTAAAAATGTGACTAGTGACTACCAGTTTAAGTTATTATCTCACAATTGATTAAGCCATTTCAGTAAAAATTAATGGAAGCAATACATGAACAAAACTTACATTTTTAATGAGGTCGTGACGCCATGAAGTTCGCCTTATGACAACTCCAGCCTTCTTTTCAAACGTTGGTCCAAATTCATGGACTTCTCTATTAGTATCCACCGCAAACATCCTATAAAATCAAAATAAATTATTCTATTTTCATCATGAAAAATGTTTACTTATCATCATTTGACGTGTACACTCACATTCGAAGTATCATACAATACTTTTATAATAATCACTATATTTATGCTCATGTGGTGCATATTTTTTTTTCTTTTCATAAGTAAAGATAGAAGTATTTGTTCATTATTTTCATTTTTTTACTTTTATTCTTGAGTTTTATTTCAATGCATTGATGATTTCTTCCTTTAAAAACTTAAAAATTTGATAATGGGATATACTTTGTCATCAACTCAATCGATGGGGATGATGATAATGTTTTTTTAGGGTGTGTAAATTAATTCAATGTAAATCAACCATTTAATGTGTTGAAAATATACATTCTAGGTAAAAAATCTCTTATGATAATTTCTCATACATAAAAAAATGTATAAAATACCATGTAGAGAGTTATATATCTATATGGATAGAAATTATGTAAATATTAAAGTTTTGAATCTTTTTTAATATTCTCACTAGTTGATTTTTTAGATCTTATCGTCCTTTTTTTATGACACTTGGTTGAACTAGTTACTGTCTCTGATTCATCTTTTGCTATTTGATTAATGATGATTGAAGAAAAGAAAATAATGGTAATTAGTAAACTATGTAGTAAAAATAAATGGTATACTCATACCAAAAATTTCATAAAAAACAATTAAAAATTTAAAATTTAAAAAAAAATTCAAAAGGAGAAGGGGACAAAATCTCCTCCCCAATTCCAATCTATTGTTAGTTAATTCGTGTATTATACCTATATAATACTCATATTTTTTTATTTTCTGAATTGTATACTCCGTTCTTGAATTTTTCTTAAAGATACAGAAAAGTTCGCATATTTATATATATCTGTACTAGATATATATAAGTTTTGCAGCAATATCATTAAAAGTAGTAATAGCCCGGTTGCTAGTGCGCTCCTTGATTGGGATTTTGCCCAGGTATGGTCTTGGGCAACTACATCAATTTGACTTTGTAAGTTTTTTTGATTTTTATTGTTCATTTTACTTTTTCTTTTATTATGTATATATTTTCTTTTACTACTTATCTTATTTTTCTTTAAATAAGTACTTTAGTTGATAAATTATTCTTCATGATAAATTTTTTATTAGATATAATAATAAATAAAAAAAATGAAAGTCAATCATTATGAAAATTTTGTTATTTTAGAAACATAAATATAATATTATTTTATATTAAATAATATATTAATATTTATTTATACATATATTTTTTAATTGACTATAAAATGTATTTATTAACTACACTTATTTTTATATTTTATATAATCAATTATTCAATGATTAATTATTTAATTAGTGGCATTACAAATGTTTTTCTTTGTAATGAATGATTATTTTTGAATATGAATATAATATTATTATAAATTAAAAATGTATCAAAATTTATTCATACATATCAATAGAGTAGAAATTTATTTACTTAAAAATGTATTTATTAACTCGGCTTATTTTCATATTTTAGATAATCAATTATTCAATGAAATATTATCTAATTAGTGAAATTATATGGTTAATCATTGAAAAGCATTATTCTTTAGTCTTTTATCTTATAAATGTTATATATTTGTATAGGTATCATATGCTTTTAACTTGTACTTTTCATACCGAATTTTTTCAATGGAACTATTATACACGTTTAATAAACGTATTTGAATTATCACTACAAGAAAAATAGTTTTTCCCGATGATTTTACGGCGGCGATTATTCCAACCGTCAAGGAAAAAAATCGATCAAACGTTTGGTGGTGGTTTTGTGGTTTTTAAAAACCGCCACTATAGATCAACATACAACGGTGGTTCTTGTAAAGCTGCGCAGAATGTTTGCAAAAAACTTTTTGGCTCTTTTTCCTCATTTTGAGCGGTGGTTTTTTCCCGCTTTTAATGGCGACTTAAAACCACCGGCAAAAGTACCTTAAATCTCTAACCCCTAATTCACGAGTTCACTCTTTCTCTTTCACTTTTTCTCTCATTTTCTCTTATTTTCTTAGGCAATTCGCATACGAAGCTTAGATCAGGTCGTTTGTCACTTCCTTGTCGTAGATCTCTGGCCATCCTCGTCGTTTGTCGATGCCGATGAGTCTCTATTTCTCTGTCTCATTTCTGTTCTGTCTCTCTCTCTCTCTATCTATCTCGTTGTTGTTCTCACTCTCTATGTCTCTCTCGTTTCCTCATGTCAGATACCATCGGGTTTATGATTTTACATGTGTATATATCAATGTTTGTATGAACTATTATATAACTTACTGTCACTTTGTAAAGACCTAGTTATATATCATGTCAGTTAATCTTTGGTAACGCTCTACGAATATGGAGTTGAGCTATTTTTATTGTAATGTATAGATAGTTGTGAGTTGTATTATTCATAAGAGACCATTAAAGTTTCTTATCAATAAATAAAAAGCACAAGAAACCAGTAAAGGACAAATAAGGGTTTGAATTGAACTGATGATAAGAAGAGATGGGAAATTGTGAGTTGTTTGCTATATCCAGTTGCATGGGCCCTCTAAAGCCCACAGAAAGAGCGGGTTGGTAGCACCGATGTTAAATTTCTATCAATGTGATAATAATTCACCTATTATGTTAGTCCTAGCTCTTAAATACAATCTCATTCCAGCCATGATAAAGTAATATTATTGTTGAGAACAACTTAATTTCATTGTGACTCTAATTTTATTTTGACTTTGATTTTCATTGTATTGAACTATCTATTATAATGTATCCAGATTGATTTTAATATTGATGAAAGTTGGATTGAAAAATCTTGAGTTAGTCAAGATTACCTTAATGGAGTTGAAGAGTTTTTTTATTTTCTTTTGAGAGAGCTTCAGTAGAGGGTAAGCTTTTATCTCCATATAAACGTTGTGTGAATACGCTGATGATGAATAGGGAGACTGTGCATGGGCACTTGGTGTGTAATGGGTTTTGCATTGGTTATACATGTTCATTTTTCCATGGTGAATTCATATTGCAAAATTCAAATGGAGAAGAGATTAATGAAAGAAATGTGAACCATACATCTGTGTATGAAGCTTGTGGCGACAATATGCATGGCTTGTTGCATGATGCATTCGGACTTGTGGATAATGAGAGAGGGACATATGATATGTAAATAGAACCAACTGGTAATAATATGAATGAGCAACTAAATGATGCTCAACACACAGAGGTGAATGATTTCTCTAACTTAGTTAGAGATAGTAATGAACCTTTTTATCCAGGATGCAAAAGTTTTTCAAAACTTTCATTTATTGTGCATCTTTATCAGCTCAAGTGTCTTCATGGATTAAGTAATGAGGCACTATCGGGGTAGCTTGAGGTATTGCGTAAAGCTAGATGAGACTTGCCAAAAATATTTTATGAAGCTGTAAAGATTATAAAAAAAGTTGGGTTTGGGGTATGAAAATATGCATGCTTGTCCAAATGACTGCATATTATATTGGAAAGATAAAGAATAAGAACAATCATGTCCTACTTGTGGTATTTCAATGTGGATAACCAAGGAATGTGATAGTACATCTCAATCTCAAGGAAAAAGGAAGAAGTCAAAAGTTGTTAAAATGATGCATTACTTTCCTTTAAAATGAAGGTTACAGAGATTATACATGTCGTCTAAAACTGCTGACGATATGAAATGGTATCATGTAGAGCATACTAAAGATGGTATTTTAAGACATCATGTTGATTCGACTGCTTGGAAATTATTTGACTCTAGACATATTGAATTCTCATCTGAACCACGTAATGTCAGACTTGGTTTGGCTAATGATGGTTTCAACTCATTTGAAGCAATGAGTGTTAGTTATAGTACGTGGCCTAATCTTTTGATTCCATATAATTTGCCTTTTTGGATGTACATGAAACAAACATCATTGATTCCCTCTACTCTTATCCTTGATCCTAAAATTCCTGGTAATAATATTGACGTGTATTTGCAACCTTTGATAGAAGAATTGAAAGAATTATGGGAAACATGTGTCGATACGTATGATGCATCAAGGAAGGAAGTTTTTAAGATGCTTGCGGCATTGTTGTGGATGATTAGTAACTTTCCAGGAGTAGATGATTCGTTTGGGTGGAGTATACATTCATGTTTTGCTTGCCCTCATTGTAATTATAAGATAGATTATCAACGCTTAAATATAGTAAGAAAATTTGTTTCATAGGCCATAGGAGATTTTTAGAACCTGGCCATATGTTTCGTCGTGATAGTAATGTGCAATATTGGGAGAAGAGAAGTATATTTTTCAACTACCTTATTGGGAGTTTAATCTTATACGTCATAATCTTGATGTAATGCACATTGAAAAAAATGTATGTGATAGCATACTAGGGACAATTCTTAACGATCCATAGAAGAGTAAAGATAATGTGCAATATTAGGAAAAAAATGCATGTTGTGGTGCATACAAAACCAAGAGACATGTTTGACATGGGTGGCCATAATAATGATACAACCCTTGATAATGAAGTAGTGATGAATTTTAAAAGTGAGATACATGATCATTCTCATTTAGAAGAAGTGTTACATGAGAATGAAGAATGTGTCAATTTAGTTAGGACAAATGTTGTTGGTGTAACCATAGAAGATACAATTCATATGAATGTTGATTTTGATCACAATAGTGATGACTCAACTTGATCGTGTTACTATTTGAATTAGGTATGTCATTATTTGATAGTGTTAATATTTAATTTTTCATAATTATCTGGGTTCTTCGTATTTATCTGTTTGATAGTATTGATAAGCTATGTCTCTCTTTGATGATGTTATTATCTATTTTGTTGTGCAAGTATAACCATCATGGTTCGTAGTGGACATTTGTGCATAACTGAGGATGAGTCCGTCGGTGATCAAGATCCACCATGCGACGGTCCCACTAAATTAGTAGGTATAACATTTATTTTATATTTCATACAAACCATTGTTCATATTCAAATAACGTCTAAAATATAAAAATAATGTTTTATACGTAGGTGAATCCTCCTCCTCTAGGCAAAAGGTTCGTGGTCGGACATGATTAGCTCATATATAGAATCTACCTGAAGGGAAGAAAGTGAAAGTTGTATTCAACGGAGCAGGACAACCGATCAAGGATCAAGAATCTAGGTATATGAGCTTTTTGGCTTCACTAGGACGCACCTACGATATATTGCTGATCACCTATGAAAATTGGAAGAAAGCGTCTGAAATGTACAAGAACGCAATATGAGATATTGTGAAGGAATAAATACTTATTTGTAATTGTCTCTTCCATTATGTATTTATTAACTATACATTTGTAATCTTTCAGAGTAAATGGGAAGTTACCGACGTCAACTAAAAGTTTGCATTGTCTTCAATTAATGAGAGTTGGAAGGATGACAAACATAATTTGAGAGCAGTAAATATGATAAAATATCCGAGTGAAGAAGAATGCTTAAGACATAAACCTGAAGAAGTTTCACGACATTAGTGGAATGCTATTGTCCATTTTTGGTTCCCTTCTGAAGGAATGGTATTACAATATTTTCTTTTGTTGTTGAATTTTATTTATTACGTAGAATAAATACTAACTTTGTTTCTCAAATAAGAGGTTCGTAGTGAAACAAACATTACAGTACAAGCAAAACAAAGTATACATCATTCTTTAGTAAAAAACAAGATGAAATGGTACGTAAAACTTTTTTTTATTATAAGTAATATTTTTGTTTTAAGTATCGCGAAAAAAATATAATTTTTTAAACATATTGATAGATTGAAGTGTTGGGGAGAGAGCCTAATGCGGTCGAATTATTCATAGAAATGCATAAATGCAAAAATGGGAATTGAGTAGATCAAGAATATGCTTTTAGAGTTGTATGAATTATTTTTAAGTCTATATTTATCAATTTTTTTAATTTGTTCAACTATATTTGTCACATATGCGATCGAATTGTTTATTTTTGTTGTAGGAGAAAATGCAAGAACTTCTAGCGACCCAAACGTAAGATGGGAAGAATATCACCCCTAGAGATGCATTTTTTGAAGTTATGGGTCCAGAGCATCCTGGACGAGTCCGTGGAATGGGACTAGGTCCAAATACACTGGTGGAATGAATGTCTCTTCAGAAAACTGACGGTTACTTCTTTTTTATATATAGTTATTAATATTTGTTTTCCTTTATATTTTTATCTATGTAACACTCTTATATCATCATGTTTAAAATGTGATTCACATCTCATTCACTTATAACAACATGTATATATATGTAATTTATGTCTAATTAACAACAACAAGTGAAAAAAATATGTGTAAAACTTGCACAACCTTGAACATGCATGCATATAAAATACGCGAGTAACTGGGAAGTACCTTGATAAGATCCAAAAAAGAACTTGAATCGGACAAGTGAACAATGTGAAGATGAGCTCCTTCTACAGGACCATCCGGTCTTGTGTCCATTGTTACTTTCAAGAACTCTTTGATAGCTGCCTTTTCCCTGGAACATGCAGGAGAAGAACAATAATCTCCAAATTGATGTCTTAAAAATAAAGCTTGTCAAGGATTCCACAAAAATGCAAGCTTTAGCTCAATTACAACATGTATATACATGGGTCACAATAACAGCATGTAAATTTGAATCATCTTATCTTTATCACTTAGTTTTTCACTAAAAATCTTACGATAGACTTTAAAATTTTTGGGATACCAAACTTCTCGAACAACTGAGGTGAGGTGTTATTTTTGGAATACCAAGAATAACTCCAATAATGTTTTTCTTTAAAAAAATAAAATTCTCTTCAATGGTCCTTGAACCATCCATTAAAGGTCATCTATCTTGTTTCATTTTTATGACATAAGGCATACCTAATGGGACATTTCAAAAATAAAATTATTTCACTTTTTTATTTAGTCTTTTTCTAATGTAATTTGGATAGCATTTGATTGAACTTGATAATAATTTTAATAATGTGTGTTGTGGGTGCTAATACATTTCTCATACACAAATGACTCTCGAGCCAACTTTGAGTTTTTGTAGACCAAAATATTTATTTTTTAAATTGAGTGACCCATCACGTCATAAAATGATTGGTGGCGACTCCAAATTTTCTTTTCAAAATAATCTTTCGATCACCACTCTACGTCGCATCTGCGTTGCGAAAGCTTGGTAACTCTACTGGAGACCCAATCAGTCAACCATTTTTAGATCAATAGACAGTCGAGCCAAAATTTTATCATATGTTATCTTTCTTTGTTGCTCTTTATTTGTTCTTTTGATTCATTGTTAGTTCTTATTCATGGTTGTAGTTGTATATAGTTTATTTTATGATTTATATTTTTTTACATAATTTATAATTCCACACACATACACTAGCCTCGTACCCGGGCTTTAGGGTTAGCGAGAATGAGTAGTGGAAAGCCTTCATGGAATTGTGGTTCCCTTACAGGCTCATTAAGGTTCTCACTCAGGTCGACCCTTCTGGGATACCATTTTGGGGGCTTGTTACTCCGTTTGGATGACAGTGCGGACAGCCTGGGAGCCTATTAAGATATTTTAGAGAACAATCGCAAATGTACTATGTGTTTAGAGCCCGTCTCATGACCAACGGTTGATAGTAAAAGAGATTCCGCTTAAATAGGGTATCATGATTAATTTTGTTTATGTATATATGTCGTACATTAATAAAAAAAATTCTTATTGTTTCACTTCTGACTTCATCTTTCTCTTTGCATACATGGACCATGCTGTGTAATAGGGATTGTAAAGAAGTATTCAATTCATTCATATTTTAGAGATCCTGATCTCCACTTCGAGTGTGATAAAATATCAAGTTACAGCAACCTAATAGTCTGAGGAAACACATAAACAAAAGGGAGATTACCTGGGAAAGGAGAATGTCGTTCTTCTACCATCAATCACTAAGATAGAGTTCTCACACATTGAGTTTGAAATATTAAAGAAGATATAGGGGGATTTTGCACCGGAGCAGAAAAATCTGTTTGTTAGCAAATATGGTCACATTGCTTATCTTCTATATATTGCTATCAATGGTCCCTTTCTCAAGGCTTTAGTACATTTCTGGAACCCCCTGTACAGATATTTCACCTTTGGAATTATTAATCTTACTTCTACAATAGAAAAATACCAAGCACTACTAAATGTCCTACTGCAAAACACGGACAAAGTTATAGTTACAACAAAAAAACTTACGTTGAAGAGAGCTTTATCTAAGCTCTTAAGTAGTGTACATGCATGTGAGATTGAGAAAAGGTTGAAAATTAAAAGGGGAAATGAGTGTGTGCCGCCTGATTACCTTATAGATGTCACCCAAATTTTCTTGAAAGAAAATAAAGGTGTGACTCTTTATGTTCTGTTTATTCATGGTGTCGCGTTCTTTCCAAATATTTGAGGTTATTTAAATGATAAAGTGATAAAAATGTTCCTTCAAGTTGAACATGGTGTTAATCTTGTTATCTTAATTCTCGTCGAGACTTTTCATTTCTTAAATCACATCTAAATGTTTGGAAAATGAAAGTTCATCGCATTTCCATGCCTTTTGTGTATTTGGATCCTTAGCCAACTGAGATATCCACTAGAATTCAAATGTACTCAATTTAAGTTTTCAAGCCCATGGATAAAGGCAAGAATCCCCATTGCAGTATCTGGAATGGCCAAATGGAATCCTCAGTTTCCCACAAAAGGGGTGTGGCTCTCATACTTATCAAAGTTAAAAGAAGAGGTTGTTATCTAAAAAGCTCATTGGATACCATTGTCATCGATGATCTATAGATGTGGTGACTTTCAATAAGTCCTGCTCCCAGGTCCTGGGGGTTGCTAGTTATGCTCCAATAATGGTGCTTCGTAAATTGCACATGAGACAGTTTGTCCCTGCCACACACACATTGAAGGATATTGAAATTAGTTATGATTCTTAAGATGTTGATTAAAACCTGCAGCAATCAATTGGAGCTTGGAAAATAACGAGAATGATACAAAATAAGAAAAATCACATGAACTGCACAAAGGAGTATGAAGCATGGCTTGAGAATAGAGGCAAAATGATTATTGCCATACCAATGGAGGATTTACAATTATCAAAATTACTTTAAGCCCATCAGGAGATTATTAAAAATGAAGAGCGGGACAAGTTATATGAAGAGCGTCAAAAGATTTTAGCTCTCACGGATGAAAATGAACGACAAAGTTAAGGCAAATTTGTCTGACAAACACATGATCGAGGCTGAAAAGCAACTTAGAGATTTGAGAAACAAGGATGAAGATCAAGAACATCTTAAACGGTCAGAGTTGGGAACTGACACTCGGCGACTGTATAACAAAATAAAAAAATGATAGAAGACAATGAGAATTTGTGAGGGGAAATTTACGAACAGGAGGACTGAATCATGGAGCTAGAAAAAGGAAAAATAAGTTTATACAAGAGGTTTTAGAAGAGGTGAAGGTGACTGTTGATAACAAAAATGCGTACATCATTGAGTTAGAAGAATAATATGACTCATTACGACGAGTAACTGATAGATTAGAAGTCAATTTGGGGGATCAAAAGGTTTAGAAGACCAAGTTAACAAATAATAGTGAAGAAATAAGTAAAGTCATTGCCAGCCTCGAGCACCAAGTCAGAGCATATAAGAACGTGGTGGAGAAATTGTCTAAGTTTTTAGAAGAAATCAACAAGAATTTGGGTTATTTTGGTCGTTTTATGTAAACTCATATCACGGAGTAATGCAATTGACTTCTACATACTCAAATCTAGTGGATGGCTCTACTAATTGAATGAAATTGAGTGGATTTTCACTTTGGTAGAATCATTCTCATGCATAAATTTGCAACCATTTATTTTATATTATTATTTATTCTTTTTCATTAGCAAATCTACAATCTCATTGTTTTATTCTTATTTATTTTAAGAAAATTTTAAAAAATAGCACGTCAACTCTGTCATTCCCATGGAGCGCGAGCTCAAGTTAGGTCATGGATGAGTAAGAAAAAGAGAAATCACGAGATAAATTGAAACAAGAAATCACAGAGCTGAAAGTGAAAATGGCTAGATTCCTGGAACTCCTCGCCACTACCAAAGAAAAAGCGTAATTTTTTTTTATCCTGCAAGGGGCTCATTCATCACAAGATCAACTTCCAAATAATACCCCACTTTACCCTCCTAGATTCACTCTAACCTACCAATGTCATCAGGTAGACCAATTCCAGAATGTTCTATCGATACTAGTAAATGTCCAGCACTACCCATTTCTAAATCCCCAGGAATTGATGTATTCAGGAAAAATTGGGTACAACAACCCAACAATGGAACCTTGCCACAATCAAGTTTGCACCCCACAAGGAGAGCATGATAATGAGCCAACCATCATACATGATCTTGATGACTCAAAAGCGTAATGGCCCGTTACCAAGCTAAGCAAAAATCCACTAACGAGAGATAAGTTGGATTTTCTAGAAGAGAGGTTACGTGTTGTTGAAGGATCAGATGCGTACGATACCATTGATGCAATCCAGTTGTGCTTAGTCCCAGATGTAACCATCCCTCACAAATTCAAACTACCTAAGTTTGAAAAATATGATGGTAGCACATGCCTGAATAGTCTCTTTATTATGTATTGCAGAAAAATAACGGCATGCACACACGATGATTAGTTATTGATCCATTTTTTCCAAGACAGTTTGATGGGGGATGCATCTCACTGGTACAGCCAGTTCAATAGTCAAAATATTCAGAGGTGGAAAGAATTAGCTGATGTTTTCCTGAGACAATACAGTACAATACAGACATGGCTCTTGATCATTTTGATCTACAAAGGTTGGAAAAAAGTTTACTGAAAGCTTTAAAGAATATGCTCAAATGTGGAGAGAATTATCGACTTAGGAGTAACCCGTCTTATCAGAAAAAGAAATGGTTGTAATGTTCATCAATACCGTAAGGTCCCAATTCTACGATAGAATGATTGGAAATGCTTTAAACAACTCTTTTGATATTATAATTATTAGTGAAAGAATAGAATATGAGATAAAATTGTAGAATTTTAGAAGTTGTGTCAGAAGTATCCTCTACAAAAAGGGGCTACAATCAAAGTGAAAAGAAGGTGACGTACAGGCTATCAATTTTGGTTATCCATCACAAGCTGTGAACCCTGGGCTAGGATTTTTGAAGTACAGTGAAGGATCTAGAGTTGTTACACCGTATGTGGTGAATGCCTCGCAAGTATCATATACATATCATTCCCAACAATCAACATTTCAAAATAATTCAAGATTCAGCATAAGACCACTAACCAACCATAAAATGTTGGTCAGACTGATCAAAACTAAAGAGGGAATAGAAATAATCAACGGTTCATCCAATATGATACAATCCCCATGTCTTATATGGAACTCTTACCATAATTAATGCGGAATAATCAAGTGGTGGTAATTTCTTATTAACCTCTTCAGCCACCATACTTAAGGTGGTATGATCCACCTGCTCGATATGATTATCATGCTAGGGCAGTGGGACATTCAACTGAAAATTACACGATATTAAAGGGTAGAGTGTAGTCTTTGATCAAAGTTGGATGATTGAATTTCAAAAAAGCTAATGGGAACCCGGATATCAATTATAACCCTCTACCAAATTATGGGAACCCTACTGTAAGCACAATTGAGGAATCGTTTTCATATGATAAGAAGAATGTGGCAGATATGAGCACATCAATGGAAATACTTTTTCATATTCTTTTTAAGGTAGGGTACATCTACCTAACACACTCATCCGCCAAAGAGATTTCTGAGAAACATATGCATGACTTTGATTGTTTGTTTCATGAGCATATGAGTGGGCATACAATTCAGGAATGTAATGATTTTAAAATAGAAGTGCAAAGGTTGTTTTAGATGTAAAAATACTTACCATAAGTCCAGAAGGAGAAAGAGGATACCAGCAAGATGACTCTTTAGTCCTCATGATAACTAAAGAATCGTCTGAAGTAAATGTCGAAGTGGTATCATATGTGCCAAAATCTCTCACAATACTTTATGAGGAAAAGCCAACTCGCACCAATACATCTTATACTCCGAAGCCCATCACGATCCAAATACCAGGTGCATTTGCTTGTAAAGATTCAAAAGCATAACCATGGAGGTACTGATATGAGGTTATTACAAATGATAACGACAAAACTCAAACGCTAAACTCATCGCATCTTGATCTTCCCATAACTAATATTTTGGGAATATGTGGAATGATGAGAAGTGGCAAATGCTACATGCCATATGTTTTGAAAATAAATAGAAGTGACGAGTTTGAATGAAAAGAAAAGGAAATGCCAAAGAAGGTGACAATATTCTTGAGTTCCACGGAGAGATGTATAACGGCCAAGTGATAGACCCAGACATAATGAAAGGTACAGATAAATAAAAATCAGTGTCTGAAGAGGAAGTATGTAAATTTTTAAAGTTCATCAAGCAAAACGAGTATAATGTGATAGAACAACTTAATCGCTTACATGATCGTAAATCCTTACTATCACTTTTTCTTAATTCTGAACAACTTCGCCAAGAAGTATTGAAGGTTTTGAATCAAGCATATATATTTCATGACATTACGGTGGAGAAGATGAGTGGATTTGTGGGAAATATTACTGCAGCAAATTATATAACTTTCACAGATGATGAAATCCATGCCGATGGTACTGGACACAGTAGGACCCTACATATATCGGTGAAGTTTAAGCATTATATTGTTGCAAAAGTATTTATTGATAATGGCTTGTCTCTAAATTCAATGCCAAGATCCACACTAGCAAAGCTCCATGTGGACGTGACACATATACGACCGAACATAATGATAGTAAAAGCATTCGACGGTACCTGAAGTGAAGTAATCAGAGATATAGAGATACCAATTTGAATTGGACCATGCCTATTTGATATTGTTTCTCAAGTGATTGACATAACTCCAGTGTACGATTTTCTTTTGGATCGACCATGCATTCACTCTGCTGGGGCAGTACCATTTTCCTTTCATCAGAAGCTAAAATTTATAGTGGATAATAAACTCATTTGTATATATGGGGTAGAAGACTTACCAGTATCCATGACGACCGCCATGCCATATGTTGAGGCAGTAGAAGAAACATTAGAGTGCTCATTTTGATAATTTAAAGTTGTGAACACCATATCTGTTACTGATAGGAAACTAGATCCAACGCCAAGCCTATCAAAAGTATCTCAGATGATGGCAAAACTGATGATAAAAGGGGGATACAAGCCAGGCAAAGGACTCGAGAGTGGGCATCAAGGCATAAATAAGTTAATTGAATGAGAGAAGAATGAACAAATGTTTGGGCTTGGATATAGACCAATCAAGGCTGATATAGGGAGAGTGAAAACTCAAAAAAAGGAAAATAGAATTGCTAGGCTCGAAAATAGGAAATTCGATATGGAAATGGCAATCATGCCCCATATTTTTAAATCTTTCAAAAGTGGGGATTCATTCGAAAAACCGACTAAGGTATAGCAGTAATACACTGAAGATGGTATGGCCCAGCTTTCAATATCTGCAATCTTGGGAAAATCATCACGTGCAAGTACAGAGGTCTTGTTTCTCGATACGATTCAGATCACGAGCTTAACAATTGGGAAATCACCGAGTTACCAGTGCTTCTTGGAGATTTTCAAGAGTAATATGTATATGACAAATTTCTAATGATTCAGCCCAATGTCTTAGGGATTTCGTTGTTATGGGCCTACCTCTTCACATGTTTCATGTCATTTCTTTGAATGACATTCGAAAAACATGTTTTTTTCCTTCTGTTAATAATAAATACGATTCTAGTTATTTTTTCCTCTCTTTGTCTACTTTTTTTTCCTTTTTTTGAATTGATGTTCATACTCATGCATTTTTTTTTCTTTTCTCTCCTTCCTTTCATCCAATAATCTAATTCAAGTTTGAGAATGGTGATTTTGAAAGCAAGAGCATAAGTAATAACTTCGACAATCTCATTCTTAGCATATTGTCAAACAAAAGTGATGAAGATAATTTTGAACTATCTCCAAAAATGTTAAGAATAGTAGAAGAGGGTGATCAAATAACTCAATTTTATCAAAAGTTAATGGAGGTGATAAATTTGGGGTTGGATTGAGAGATAAAAGAAGTTCAAATCGGCACTTCTATGACAGGAAAGGTTCGCTGACAATTAATTGACTTACTCATGGAGTATATAAATGTCTTTGCATGGTATTACCAAGATATGCCAAGTCTATACACTGATATCATTTTCCATTTATGCCGAAAAGTAAACTAGTATGACAAAAGTTATGAAAAATGAAACCATACATGTTGGTACAGATAAAAGAAGAAGTTAAAAAGCAAGTAGATACAGGTTTTCTGAAAGTAGAAAAATACCTTGAATGGTTGCTAACATAGTCCCAGTGCCGAAGAAAAATGGGAAAAAAGACTTAAATCGGGCAAGCCCTAAAGATAAATTTTCATTACCCTACATCGATGTCTTAGTATTGCAGGACATTCAACCTTCTCTTTCATGTGATTTTTCGGGGTATAACCAAATCAAATTGACTGCTGAAGATCGGGGTTATGCCATTTGGACTAAAGAATGTAGGGGTGACTTTTCTGCGGGAAATGGTAACATTATTTCATGATATGATGCATAAAGAAATTGAAGTATATGTTGATGATATGATCGTCAAATCTCATCAATAAGAAGATCACACTATCACTCTGTGAAAATTGAACGGTTAAAAAACTTTCAGTTAAGGCTTAACCCGACAAAGTGTACATTCACAACATCTTCAAGAAAATTACTTGGTTTTATCGTGAGTAAGGAAGGAATAAAAGTTGATCCCGATAAGGTTCGAGCCATCATTGATATGTCACCACCTCGAACTCGAAAAGAAGTTATAGGGTTCTTATAGAGATTAAATCACATACCTCAGTTCATCTCACAACGAACTGTGACTTGTGAACCTATCTTTAAACTCCTCCGCAAAAGTGATACAGAAGGATGGAATGATGATTTCCAAAATTCTTTTGAGAAGATCAAGCAATACTTACAAAATATACCTATACTTGTTCCTCCAACTCTAGGGCAGCCACTCATTTTGTATCTTACAGTAACAAAAAAATTCATGGGTTGTGTACTTAGCCAACATGACGTCTTTGGAAAGAAGGAACATGCAATATACTATTTAACCAAAAGGTTCATAAATTATGAGTTTAATTATTCGAAGTTAGAGAACACATGTTGTGCATTAGCCTGGGTTGCTCATCAGCTTAGACAATATATGTTATACTACACCAATTGATTGATTTCAAAGATGAAACCAACCGTATATCTTTAAAATGCCGTCACTTTCTGGAAAGATTGCTAAATGGCAAGTTTTACTCATGGAATATGATATTATCTATGCCACGATGAAGTCAATAAAAGGAAGTGTACTTACTGATTATCTGGCAGATCAACCAGTGTAAGATTATGAGCCTATGAAGTTTGATTTCTCCTATGAGAACGTCTCAATCATTAAAAAATGAAGAAGAATCTATGGACCCAAAATTGTGGACAATGTTATTTGATGATGCATCGAATGATGTAGGTCATGGAATTGGTGCAATCCTCATATCACCTGAGGGAAAGTTTTTCCCATTCATAGCAAAACTATGCTGTAATTGTAAAAACAATATGGCAGAATATGAAGCATGTTCCATGGGAATTCAAGTGGCTTCTGATATGAAGATAAAAAAACTTCAAGTGTACAGAGATTCATTATTGGTGATACGACAACTAAATGAGGAATTGGACGCTAAAGACTCCAAGTTGATCCCTTATAACAAGCATGTAACCAAGATAAACCAAATTTTTGAAATGATCTCATTTGACCATATACCCAGGGATAATAATCAAACGGCAGATGCACTGGCAACTTTAGCGTCTGTGTTTGCTGCATACTTTAAGGAAGAAGTTCAACCCATATAAATTGAGAAGCGAGATTTTCATGCTCACTGTATGAGCATTGAAGAAAAGCCAGACACAAGACCATGATATTACAATAGCAAGTAGTATGTAAAGAATTATGAATATACATCCAAAGCTTTTGATAATGATAAACGCACTATTAAAAGGTTATCTATAAGTTTCTTTTTGAATGGAGAAATACTCTACAAAAGAAACCACGCTGTGGTGCTTTTAAGATGTGTTGATACAAGGAAGGAAATCGAATCATAGAAGGAGTTCATGAAGGAATTCATGGTGTCCATGCTAATGGTCATATGATGGCTAAACAAATCTTGAGAGCATGATATGATTTGTTGACTTTAGAATATTATTGCATCAAATATGCCAAGAAATGTAAGTTTATGCGGATAAAACTCATGTACTAGCATCCCCTTTACATGTCATAGTTGCGCCTTGGCCGTTCTCTATGTAGGGTATGGACGTCATTGGTCATATCTACCTAAAGCCTCTAACGGGTATCGTTTTATTTTGGTCTCTATAGATTACTATACCAAATGGATGGAGGCGGGTTCTTATTCGAGTGTAACTAGAAGTGCAGTTGTTAAGTTCAATAAAAATAAAATAATTTGTCGATATGGTCTACCTGAAAGGATCATCACAGATAAGGGGATGAATTTAAGCAACAAGATGATAAAAGAATTATGTGAATAGTTCAAAATTAAGCATCATAATTCATCTCCTTATCGTCCAAAGATGAACGGAGCAGTAGAAACAACCAATAAGAACATAAAAAGATCATAGAGAAGATGACGGAGGTTTATAAGGATTGTCATGAGATGCCCCCTTTCGCACTATATACCGCACTACATACCGCACATCAGTCTAAACTTCAACTAGGATAATGCCATTCTCTTTGGTGTACGGCATGGAAGCGGTCCTTTTAATCGACGTTGAAATTCCCTCCCTCAGAGTCTTAATGGAGGCAAAATTAGAAGAAGTAGAGTGGATACAAAAACGATATAATCAATTGAATTTCATTGAGGAAAAAAGGTTGACTGCATTATGTAGAGGAAAATATATCAAAGAAAGCTTATGTAAGCATATGACAAAAAGTTATGTCTCCGATATTTCTGAAAAGGAGATTTGGTGTTAAAAAAGATACTCTCATATCAAAAAGATTACTGTGGAAAATAGACCCCAAATTATGAAGGACATTTCATAGTCAAGAAGGCATTCTTAAGAGGATCTCTCATTCTAACAAACATGGATGGAGACGTTTTACCGCATGCAGTTAATTTTGATGCAGTCATGAAGTACTTCGTTTGACTACTCTGAGTATGGAAAATGTGAAGTTGGGCAAAAAAAATGTTTTCAAAAAGAGCTGTCTCGAATTCTGAAAAAATTCTTATTCCATAATTTTCTCAAATTCTTGTTTGTAAACATTATTCATTCATCATCAATGAAGAGTCTTTTTTTTACAAACATATATACTTTGTCTCCCCATTATTTCCATTATTTCTTATTCCACTTAATTCTAAGGCATATAGAAAATATCATCAATTACTCTTGAAATAACATAGAGGCACAAACTTGAAAGCTAATTGATTAAAAAAGAAGAAAGATAAAAGGAAAGAAACTGAACATGACAGTCTGAGTGTGAGGTGAAATCTGAAAAGTCACAATAAGAAAAGTCAGTATGCGCATGGTGAAAGTTAAAATGTGATTGGAGGTTCACACAATTAGAAGTGCATAAAAGAAGCAAAGCATGGAGAAATTATTCATTTGTCTTCACCATGACATGGAGTTGAATACTAGGGCATAAACGAATGAATATTAAGGATGCATCATTTTCTTGAACGTATGCTCGATACCTCATTGCGAGTCCACGATTTTAGACCAAGCGAATGTTTTGAAGGGTGGTGGATATGGCCACATTAGTCGACTTTCAAAAATCATCAAAAGAATCTCTTACAAATGTTCACAATCATGCATTGGGAGTCCATACATTCAGAATCACTACTGCATTTATATTCAAGAATTGCAATGCATAGACATGCATCACATTGCTTGTTTTGATACAATTCAAGTGCATAAATCATTTAAGAATATTCTTTCGAAATCCATATATGACTTTCCAACATTTAGAGCATGCATTAGTTCAACTCTTGCTACCATATGAAGCTTGTATAAATCAAGTTAAACATCATTTTGGCTTCTTCTGTTAAATTGAACCCGAATTGAGTCGAAGTCAAAGCCTATGTCTATCCAGGTCCATTATCATTTCAAATATCTTAATTAAATCGAACCCAAATTAAGTCGAGGTTGAAGCATGTGTCTATCTAGGTCCATTTTCTATTTAAAAATCTTCAGTTAAATTGAACCTGAATTGAGTTGAGGTCAAAATCTGTGTCTACCCAGGTCCATTTTCCTTTCAAATGTCTCAGTTAAATCAAACCCAAATTTAGTCAAGGTCTAAGTGTGCGTCTGTCCATGTCCGTTTCTTTTCAAATATCTCCGATTAAATTGAATATGAATTAAGTCAAGGTCAAAGCCTGTGTCTATCTAGGTCTATTTTTTATTCAAACATCTTCAGTTAAATCTAACCTGAATTGAGTCGAGGTCTAAGCATGTGTCTATCTAGGTCAATTTTTTTTTCAAATATCTTTTGTTAAATCGAACCGAATTGAGTCAAGGTCAAAGCTTGTGTCTGTCCAGGTCCAGTTCACATTTCTATCATTTCATAGAGTCTGAATCAATCGAGGTTTCTATTTTCCATTTTCCATATAGTCTTTCTCATGCCGATCAAAATACTTATCTACACCTTTGTATGCCTTCTAAGTTTAGAAGCGTGAACAAAGATGGGCAGCTATAGATATCATATTTTTTTCGGTCCAATACTTTGAATACACACACTTTGTTTATTGGCCCAAAACTAGTTTAATACTATATGTATGATTTGAAAAAAAGTCCAATGTCTAAAATAGGAAAATAGCCCATGGATTAAAAAATAAGAAAAATAAGGACGGAGTGAGTCCTTCACTTGAAGGGAGGTCATTTAGAGAGAGAAAGAGAAGAATTTTTTTAGAGAGAGAATGAGAAGAGGTCTTTTTAGAGATAGAAAGTGAAAAATATGAGAAATTCTCTAAAAGAGAGGGAGAGAAAGGAGAGGGAGAATATTATCTATTACTATTCATCTTCTTTCATTTTTTCTTAAGGTAATTTAAATTTCTTGCACCTTAGTTAAAACGATATATTGTTCATTGCTCTTCATCCTTTCTCATTTATACTCATGTAGCGTATTTTTTTCTTTTCATAAGTAAAAGTAGAAGTATTTATTCATTCTTCTTCACTTTACTTGTAATCTTGAGTTTTATTTAAATGATTTTCTTCCTTTAAAATTTTTTAAAATGATAACGAGATATACTTTGTGATCAACTCAATCAATGAGGATGAGGATAAAGTCTTTTGAGGGTTTGTAAATCAACTCAATGTGAATCAATCATTTAATGGGTTGAAAGTGTACATTCCTTACAAAAAAATCCCCTACGATAACTTTTCCTACATAAAAAATGCATAAAATATAATGTAGAGAGTTAAACATCTATATGGATAAAGATTATGCAAATATTAAAGTTTGAATCTTTTTAATACTCTCACTAGTTGTTCTTTTAGATCTTATCATCATTTTTTGTGACACTCAATTGAATTAGTTATTGTCCATGATTTTTTTTTTGCTATTTGATTAGCAATAATTAAAGAAAATAAAATAATGAAGGGTATATTCATACCTAAAATTTAAAAAAACAAATAATTAAAAATTAAAAATAATCAAAATAATCAAAATAATTACACACTTTGTTTATTGGCACATATACTAGTTTAATAATATATGTACTGTAATATCCCGACTCTTCGTAAATGGACATTTTTGTAAAATTGATTTAAAAGATAAAGTAATTTTAAAACTTGATTTTATATATGGATTATTTATATTTTTGTAAAACTATTTTTAATTAGATAAGATTTATTCAAAGATTGATTTTTTTAAAAAAATTTAAAAGTGTTTTAGTATATGATTTTGAAACTCACCACACTAAATGCACATACACACTAAGCTAGCCCTAGTCTAATATATATATATATATTCCAAAACTTCTTCTTCTCTCCCAGCTCTCCCTCTCACTCAGCCCCCTTCAATGAAACTGTTCTCCCTCATTCTCTGCGTTTTCTTCTCATTCTCTCTTCTTGCTCATTGTTGTTGTCGTCGACATTCCATCACCGATAAGTTTTTTTTCTTTCTTTCTTATTCTTCTCTTCTTTCTCTGTCTTTTCTCTCTCCCCTGTTTTGTTTCCCTTCCCCCCTCTCATTCATCCCTCTCTCCTTCTATTTCCTTCTCTCTCGCCCTCTGTTTCTCTCTCTCTCTCTCTCTCTCTCTCTCAATTTCTTTCACTTCTGCTTTGTCTCTCTCTGCTTCTCTCTTTATCCCCCTCTCTTCCCCTCTAAGATTCCATCTCTATTTTTCTTCCCCTCTCTGTTTCTTTCTCCTTCTTGTTATCTCTCTCTCTCTCTCTCATTTTCTCTCTCTCTCTCTGTCTCTCTCTGCATCTTTCTTCTTTCTCTCTCTCCCTCTCTCTCCCTTTGCTTCTGCCATCACTGGCGGTTTATCACTAAGACCCCATTTCCCCTTCCCTCTGTTTCCCTTTCTCTCACCCTCTGTTTCTCTCTCTATCTCTGTCTCTCTCTACTTCTCTCTACATCCCTCTCTCTCTTTCCCTCTCAGATTCCCTCACTGTTTTTGTTCCCCTCTTTGTTTCTCTCTCCTTCTCATTTTCTCTCTCTCTCTTTCCCCCTGTTTTCTCGTGCTTTCTGCTCTGTCCTGAACCAGTTCAGTTTACTCAGACCGGCCTGAACTGGTCCATCAGATAAAATCAAAACGGACTGGTCGGAACCAGCCCGGTCTGAACCATTTGACCTGAAGTTTTATCTTTTGGCTTTGGACCCGCTATATTGTTTTCCGACCTCGTTCTGACCGTTTTTCACTGTTTTAATTAAATCTATATTTTCTATTTTATGATATTATAAATGTGTATGCTTTGTGTAAGTGGTCTTTCATGATGGTGTGACTCCCGTTATTATAAATGTATATGCTTTGTGTAAGTAGGCTTATATAATGGTGTGACTCCCATTGTTATAAATGTATATACTTTGTGCAAGTGAATTTATATCGTAATATGACTCATGTGTGATCAATATATATGCTTGAGTAAGTGAAATTACATTGTAATGTGACACACGTGTGATAAATGTAATATGTGTTAATCTCATCAGCTTTAATACAATGAGTAAAATCAAAGAAAATAACAATTCAAAAAGCAAGTTTAAAAAATTATAAAATTTAAATCATAATTTAAAATTTATAACTTTTATATAATTTATGTCTATAAGCATGTTACGTTCATATATATGTTTGTGTAAATTGACTTATGTAACGATGTGATTCTGATATTATAATCGTATCATGTATTTATGATCTATTTAAACATTTTTCAATCATTATTATATTTGGTTAACACTTTGGTAATTGATTACTGTTCAGTTATTAATTTGATTATCATAAGATAAATGTCTGAGTATGACTGATTTTACGTTAGTATGTTATCATGTTTGATTGTGTTATATGTATCAGTATGCATTATATGATTAATTATTGTCATACGTTGGATTATACAAGTTATGAGATTAATTCATTCAAGTGGTAATTAAGCAAAATATAAACTTAAGCATGACCTTTAATTAACAAGAAATCAGGACTGTTCATGTTATGTTCTGTTAAACAAATGGGGTGTCATCTGTTCATGTTTTCGTTACACATAGGGTGTCATCTGTTCATGTTTTGGTCATTCATTGGGTGTCATCTGTAAATATTTTCTGTCACTAATGAGGTGCCATCTGTGCACATTTTTCGTCACCTATGAGTGCCATATGTTCTGTCGCCTAGTAAGTGGCATATGTTCATCGCCCGATGTGTGCCATCTGTTTCGTCGCCCAATTCGTCATTATGTGTTTTACTTAACGTGTGATCAATTCTGATTAGGTTGTTAACTAGAGAATATGACAAGCCAAGATATGATTAAGATTGTTAAATGATTATGTTTGAGACACGTGTTATCTGCGTGCTATGTTAAGTCATGTCATGATCAAGTACGTTACTTTATTTCATTTATGTTATATGTCAAGTTCAATTATGTTATGTCATGATTGTATTTATGACATGTGGATGCATGTTATTATGTGAGTTTGCTTACTGAGTATTTTAAAATATTCATTCCCCCACAGTTATTTATGATGCAGGTGGTGATGGCGAGCAGCATGAGTGTGAGACTGCCATAACCAGTTAGATCAAAGGAATTTATGTTTTTAGTTTATGATTTGATTAAAAACTTAGGAAAATATTTTTTGTTAAACTTGGTTATTTAAGTAGTTTATTTTACGTTATGATTTTATACGAATTATGATGAGTGAAAGTTTCATGAATTATGGATTTCAAGTTTTGACTTTATTTCAGAATTTAATTTAGGTTTTATTAATTACGCATTTAAGACACTTTATCGCTTCCGCTATTTATTGATTAAGATTCCGATCATGGATAAGTTTAATGCTTCCGCTATTTAAAGTCAGGGGTTTTCCATCATGGGTAAATTAAGAATTTTCAATTTGGGAATTTTCTCAAAATTATGATTTGTTTCGAACTGGATATTTTAAAATTGTGAAATTACACATATGTTTAACTCTCGGGGATCGGGGCGTGATATGTATGATTTAAGAAAGAAGCTCAATGTCTAAAATAGTAAAATAATCCAATGACTAAAAAGTAAGAATTTGAGTCCAATGATTAAAAAAATAAAAAAAGAAGCATAAGAACTAAAAGTAAAAAGAAAAACCCTAATGTTACCTATAAATAGGAAGTGAGTCATTCACTTGAAGGGAGGTCTTTTGGAGAGGGAAAGAGACGAGATCTTTTGGAGAGAGAATGAGAAGAGGTTTTTTAGAGAGAGAAAATGAGGAATATGATTTTCTAAGAGAGAGAGAGAGAGGGAGGGAAGGAAGGAGTGGAGAGGAAGGATATTATCTATTACTATTCATCTTCTTTCATTTTTATTAGGTAATTTAAATTTCTTGCACCTTAGCTAAAAATATATGTTGTTCATTGCACTTCATCCTTTCTCATTTATATCATGTAGCTTATATTTTTTTTATTTCCATAAGTAAAAGTAGACGATTTGTTCATTCTTCTCACTTCTTTACTCTTAATCTGAAATATTATTTCAATGTATTGATGAATTTTTCCTTTTAAAAACTTAAAATTTTGATAGTGAAATATACTTTGTCATTAACTCAATCAATGAGGATGAGGATAAAGTTTTTGAGGATATGCAAATCAACTCAATGTGAATCAATTTTTTAATGGATTAAAAGTGTACATTCCATGCAAAACATCTCCTATGATAATTTTTCATACATAAAAACTGCATAAATACCATGTAGAGAGTTAAACATTTATGTGGATTAAGATTATGTAAATATTAAAGCTTTGAATCTTTTTCAATATCCTCACTAGTTGATTTTTTAGATTTTATCATCATTTTTGTGACACCCGTTTGAACTAGTTATCATCCATGATTCTTCTTTTGCTATTTGATTAGCAATGATTGAAGAAAAGAAAATAATGCTAATTAGTAGACTATGTAATAAAAAAATAAAGGGTAGATTCATACCTAAAATAGAAAAAACTAATTAAAACTTTAAAAAAATAAAAATAATTACACACTTTGTTTAGGGACCCATTACTAGTTTAATATTATATGTATGATTTAAAAAAAAAACTCAATGTCTAAAATAGAAAAATAGTCCAATGACTAAAAAATAAGAAAAATAATTCAAGGACTAAAAAGATAAAAAAAAATGAGCATAAGGATTAAAAGTAAAAAGGAAAACCTTAATTTTACCTATAAATAGGAAGTGAGTACTTCACTTGAAGGGAGGTCTTTTGTAAAGAGAAAGAGAAGATATATTTTGGAGAGAGAAGGAGAAGAGGTTTTTTTAGAGATAAAAAGTGAGAAATATGAGAGATTTTCTATTTTAATGCATTGATGATTTTCTTCCTTTGAAAATTTACAAATTTGATAATGAGATGTACTTTGTCATCAACTTAATCAATGAGGATGAGAATAAAGTCTTTTGAGGGTATACAAATCAACTCAATGTGAATCAACTTTTTAATGGATTCAAAGTGTACATTTCATGTGAAAAAATCCCCTATGATAATTTTTCATACATAAAAATGCATAAAATACCATGTAGAGAGTCAAACATTTACATGGATAATGTAAATAGTAAAGTTTTGAATCTTTTTTAATATTCTCATTAGTTGATTTTTTAGATCTTATCGTCATTTTTTGTGACACTCTCTTGAAATAGTTACCTTTCATGATTTTTTTTACTATTTAATTAGCCATAATTGAAGAGAAGAAAATAATGATAATTAATAAATTATGTAATAAAAAATAAAAGGTATATTCATACTTAAAAATAAAAAACAAATAATTAAAATATAAAAAATCAAAAGGAGAGGTGGACAAATCTGATTGCACAGGTTTAGGTTTTTGTTTTTTCTTCTTTTGGCTATTAACTGGTACTTGTTTTTATACTTTTTATATTACATGTATTATTTTCTCGCAAGCTTTACATGTGATCTCTACTTTTTACATTTCTTATACTTTGCCATCCTACAACCATTTATCATTCTAACCTTTTTATATTCATCTATTTTTACTTCTTTTTTTATATATAGTTATTAACATTTATTTTTCTTTACATCTTTACCTATGTAGCTCTTTTATATTATCATGTTTAACATGTGATTCATGTCTCATTCACTCACTTATAACAACATGTATATGTATGTAATTTATGTCTCATTTACTTATAATTACAACAACATGAATATACATGAGTCGTAATAATAACATGTAAATTTAAATCATCTTATCTTTGTCAATTAGTTTTTCACTAAAAATCCAACGACGGACTTTCAGATTTTTTGGATAGCAAACTTCTCGAGTTACTGATATGAAGTGTTATTTTCGAAATACCAAGAATAACTCCAATAATAGTTTTTAAATGAAATTCTCTTCAATCATCCTTGAACCACCCATTAAAGATCATTTGTCTTGTTTCATTTTTATGAAACAAGGCATACCTAATGAGACATTTCAAAAATAAAATTATTTCATGTTTTATTCCTTTTAATTCTAATATAATTTGAATAACATCTGATTAAACTTGGTAACTATTTCAATAATGGGTGTTATGGGGTGCTGATACATTCCTCAAACGCAAATGACTCCTAAATTAACTTTGAGTTTTCGCATATCAAAATATTTATTTTTTAAATTGAGTGACCAATCATGTTTTTGGAGGGGACTCTGATTTTTTTTCAAAATGATCTTTCAACTACTGCTCTGCGTCGCATGCACGTTGCGATAGTATAAAAGGCGTAAAAGAAATTTTGTGAAACAAAAAAAATAGTAATTTTTTTATAATTCGGTAATTCGTTTTTTATTTAGACATACTAATTGAAATGAGATGGTTATTACTAATAAATGAAAAGGTTATTATGGGAATAAAAATACTCAAACTGAATTGGCTGTGCCTTTAATTATTATTATAAATGATTAGAAAACTATTACACTCTTCTAAATTGGCTAAATGTCGCAAATATTATTGTTTTTACGTTGACTCGGGCCGCCCTTTACAATTTTTAGTAGTGTGTTATATTCAATATTTACATGCACACGGAGAGCTAAAAATAAACCCAAAAGCTAACATAGCATTGACTTATCTGCAAAATGATTTCATCTCCACAGAGAGGAAATCCAATTTAAAATTTGATAACTCGTCCAATATTTAAACATTTATATATATATATAAGTTTGTTGTCAGAAGAAAACAATAGGTGTACCAAGATATCCTAATTAAGTTGGCACATCTGTAACACTTTCATCATTTAACTCAACCTAATTATTAAAATAAAATAAACGAGTCAACAAATGAAAACATAAAGAAAAATCAGCAAAATCTAAAAGAAAGTATGTTACAAATATCATCCGAAACAAACGAAAAGTAAAAGTTCACGAAATCAAGATTGCTAAATAAAATATTAATGCACTTCATCATGTTTATTTGTGAAGTTATAACATAAAAATTCAACGATATTAGGTAAATGGTTAAGATCAATTTTATAGTAAATCCTAATAATATTTCAATCCCATAACCCACACAATGCAACAAAAAATCATTTGGCATTTCATTGACACTAGTCAATTGCACATGTGTTGCACCTGTTGAACAAACTAACCATAAATAATATTTACAAAATACAAATAAGACTACACATGTTTGATCACATTCTGAATTGTTATGTCAAATATTAAGAATTCAATCAATTAAAAGTTGATGATGTTTTTTTGTTAAAAGTTTTATGTTGTTATAGAGAGTTAATAACTTTTTAATTAATATCTCAGTTTTACATGTTTCTAGATACTGTAATTTAGTTGTTAATCGTATTGTGAAGTCGACCTGTGTTTCTGTTCCTTACCATATTTGGTTTGATGTGATTTCTCCGAGTGTTTTGATTTGGTGCTTATATTGACTCTTGATACTTAGTTTTCTTGTTACTCTTTTGTTGAAAAATTTTATTCGCTCAAAAGCTAAAATAGATTTGAATAGTAATTTTAATATTAAATAATTCACTTATACAAATTTTTGATGTAATTCGATCTATTTAAACTAATTTATTTCTGAATTTTTAACAACTCATATATTTTTATTAATTAGAATAGTAAATGTGATTTTGGTAGAAAGAATATAATGAGACGTATCAATTTAGAATTATATATAATAGTGAGGGCATGTGTCAAAAAAGAATTTCTCCTCTTAGTCTCATTTATATATACTATAGACTTAAAAAGGTAAAAACAGATTTGAAATATTAATTTCAATATCAAATTATTCACTTATCCAATTATTTACAAAATTCGATCTATGTGAACTAATTTTTCTCTTAATTTTTCACAACTAATATATTGTTAATAATAGACATGGTAAATGTGATTTTTGTAGAGAGAATACCAAAAGACTTATCAATTTAAAATTACATGTAATTGTAAGGTAATTTGTAATAAAAAAATTATCCTATTTAAGCCCTATTTAGAAGTAGTAGTGATCATTTCTCCATTTACCAATATCTTTTAATTTTTCACGACTCATATATTTTCAATAATTAAAATGGTAAATGTGATTGTAAATGAGATAATAACAAGTGACTTATCAATTTAGATTTTCATATAATAGTGGGGGTTTTTCAAAAATATTTTCCCCTTAGCCTCATTTGTATATACTATAGATATTAGTTAAATATTTAAAAAAAATGCATTTAGTTAATGTTAAATGAATTGGAAAGGCTTAAGTAATATTGGACAGTGAACTTAGATCAAATTCAAAAATAAAGAGTGATAAACTTTATTTTTTATATCCTTAATACATGCTTTTAAAATATAGCCCAATGTTATTTCTTTGAATTTAAACATTTCAATTTTATTATTTGCATACGATGTTTATTTTATAGCTATGCCTAACGTAAATTTTAATTAAGAATAAATTAGATACTATATTATGAGTATAACTAGAGTTGAAGCAGTAATTCATATCAACCAATCATTTTAGAAAAGTTTATTATGAATCTGAATGCATTTTAACTTCTTCTATATTATATGTTTTTACTTACGACCTTCTGCATGGTCAAATAAACTTGAAAATTTTCATAAAACTACTCTTAAATTTGAATTATTACACTACGCCACTTTATATGCTTTCAATATAAGTACAATAACTTTTTAAAATTGTACACTTATACATGTTTGATTCTGTTGATAAATAATCAAATGAACTTAAACCTCAATATACCTGCTACCTATCTATAATATTAAGCATCTTGATTTTTTACTAATTATATAAAATCAATAAAAACTTATAAAATCACGTGCAACTCACATATTATACATCTAGTATATAAAAAGTTGGGTATGGACACTGAAGGAAAATCATTAAATCCAAAATTCAGAAAAAACCTAATTCAACCAAGATCATGCATGTCAAATTATTGAGAGAATGAAAACGGTATTGTACATTGATTCATGGAGATAGATGATTGTTGGCTATCGATCTTCTGATTCAATGAGATTTTTTTAGAGAAGAATCTTTGTATTCTCAATAATGATGGAATGTCAGGAAGAATATGAATAATGATTGTACCTATTGAATCAGAGATCATAAACTCTTTATATATATGAATATTTTTTCATATTTCTATTTTGGTCCATCATAAAATTAGAAATATAGAATTATATCTCTACACATAGTAAATTCATACCATATAAATGTTATAAGTCCAATCACATTAAACCTTAGCAAGATCACTTTAAATGGACTCAACTTTACAATAATCTTTAAGGCACATTTAATTACTTATTAGTAATTGGAAATGGACATGTTAGCTCACATGTTTAATTAGTTTCCAACAATCTCCCACTTGGGTCACATATGTTACCTTACAAAATGTGCATGACTTTATGAGCCCAAAGCCTTTGCTATCATGAACAAGCATTTCCGAACAATCTCGTCCATTAATATATCAATATAGGATCAATGCAATCTTCGTCATATGCATCATAACTAAATCCATCAATGGTCATAACTATAACCAAATGACATAGATCAAGTATGGAAGTGTAGTATAGAAATTACGTGCAATGTGATCTAACATGTCTATTTCTAATTGGTCCAACTTTATTCTTTAGTGAGATCATATTAAACCTGATTAGAGTAAAAACTTAACTGAATTCTTTTTTTAATGCAAAAAATATCCATAAAACAAAAAATGTGTCCAAACGAAATAGCATTTAGTTACAAGCTCTCACTAAACTAGTATATCATCAAATAACATGACACATATGTGAGCAGTGTGCTCATGAAAAACCTTGGGGTGGAAGTCCTTTAGTGAGCGAATGGGGTGTCATAGAGTTTATACATATATGTTCTATAGACACCTGGCCACTCTGAACTCTTTCTTTAGCAACTAGGAACTTTATCTCTATATACTTTGACTATGACGAGCTCCTATTGTTGTTAGAATATAGCACTACAGATTTATTGTCACAAAACAATTTTAATGGTCTTTCAATTCCTTCCAAAATTCACAGCCCAGTGACAAAGTTTCGCAGCCATATTCTATGGTTTGATGCCTCATAACATGCTATAAACTCAGCTGCCATTTGGAGGAAGCTATAAGTGTCTGCTTAGAACTCTTCCAAGAAATAGCTCCTCCAACTAGCAAGTAGATATAGCCTGCTGTGGATCTTCGACAGTCTGGGTATCCAACAAAATCTGAATCAAAATATCCAACGATCTCTAGTTGGTCTGATCTTCTATATGTGAGTATGTAATCATCTATTCTCTGTGAATACCACATAAATATATATACCCAAGGTTACTTAAATATATACCCAGCATCCCAACAATCTATGTTATATCCAGACGTGTACAAACTTGAGCATACATTAGACTTCCAACAGCTGACGCATAGGGAATCTTCTGCATTTCCTTAACTTCAGTGTCACTTTTTAGGCATTGATTGAAACTGAACTTATCTCCCTTAGCAACAGGGGTGTCACTTAGTTTACAGTCTTGCATGCCAAATCTATTAAGTATCTTCTCGATTTAGCTCTTTTGTGATAACCCAAGTATACCGCGAGAGCAATCTCGACGTATTCGTATGCCTAATATAAAATAAGCGTCACCAAGATCTTTCATTTCAAAATTCTTTGATACAAATCTCTTAGTTTTGTGCAATATGCGTATATCGTTACTAACAAGAATCGTTACTAGCAAGAAGTATGTCATCGACATATAGTACCAGGAAGATATATTTACTCCCACTGAACTTGTGGTATACACAATCATCAACTGCATTCATCTCAATACCAAATGAGACTATTACTTAATGAAATTTGTGATATCATTGACGGGAAGCTTGCTTGAGCCCATATAGATGAATCTTTCAGCATCATTTAGCTTTCGACAGCTCAAACAACCCTGCATTAAAACACTTATATGAATAGTTGCACCTAAATCTATCCACTAAGTGTGTCTTGACACTGAAGCTAAATTAATCTTAGAGCAAACTAGAGTGAGAAGTGTACCTTTCTTTACACGTCAAGTGTGATATTTAGTATAATCCCTCTTCATGTGTCCAGTATTCTTGTAAAAGTAACAGTAAGATTCTTCACCTTGTTTCTTTTGAGCTGGACAACTTGCAGCTTCCTTATCCATTTTCCTTTTCTTGTTCTTGTCTTTAAAGGTACTTACCAAGTGAGCACGTTCGATCTTTTCTTACTTCATCCTTTCTTCCTCTTGCACACAGTGAGAAATGAGCTAATTCAGAGACCATTTGTCATTTTGGCAGTTATAACTGACTTAATATTGACTGAGTTGTGCAGGTTGTAAAATCGAAACTAAATACATGAGTAAATCATCAAACAACTCTAACTTTAATGTCTTTAGTTTAGAAGCAAGATGATACATCTACATTATGTACTCTCTTATATTTCATTTTCCTTTATATTTCATTGAAATCAAGTTTTACAAAAGCGTGCTTGTTTCAGCCTTATTATTTTTAGTAAAACATTTTTCAATTTCCTCAAGAAATTCTTTGGTAGTAGTAACCTTTTCAGACACAGCACCTTTGAATGCTTCCAGAATTCCACGCTTAATGATCATGAGAATCATGTTATTTGAATGAATCCCACCTCTCAAATTCTCGTTTAGCCTCAACAGAACTTTTGTCCGTAAGATCAACAAGTCATTCAATCCTTAGCGTAAGATTTAGATCCATGCAGCAATGACCTAACATGGAGATGTTCTGATACCACTTGAAGAAAAATCAACCAATATACTCCATGTCAAATCAGTGAGAGAATGAAAACGGAAACGTACCTTGATCCATGAACATAGATGATTATTATCGATATTCTGATTCAATGAGGTTTTCCTTAGATAAGAATCTATGTATTCTCAATGATGATGAGATGTCAGGGAATGATTGCACATCTTGAATCAGGGACCATAACCCTTATATATATGAATATTTTTTCATATTTCTATTTTGATCCATCATAAAATTAAAAATATAGAATTGTCTCTAAATCCAATCACATTAAATCTTAGCAAGATCACTTTAAATGGACTCAACTTTACGATAGTCTTTAAGACACGTTTAATTATATATGTTGGATCGCGTGTTTAATTATTTTTCAACAGACACCTCTCATTATCCTAAGTATTCATACCCAACTTTACCAAGTGTCCACTAAAAATTACCTAGAAAAAATTGAAAGGGTTTATGGATGTTTTCTTAATCATGGAATTATCCTTACTATATTAAAAGAAGTTTAAATGGGAGAAACTTTTGATTTCTCTTTTTACCCTCTATAACTTCCTAAAATATAGTACAATTTGAGTATTTCAATTTTTTCTGATTCAATTTAGATATAATAAAATTATATTTTCATATTTAACAACAATTTATTTTTAAACTGTTAGTAAAACTAAATAATTTTATAATATTGGGAAGTTAGAAATGAATATCAATCAAGATAAAATTCGAGATATTTTGTACTAATTTTATGTTAGAAAATTATAAATTAAACATATTATAATAATTATGTAATGGGAACATGAAAAATTCATATAAATGAATTTAGAGAAAGACAGTATATATCAATTATCTCTTAATATGATAGTTAATTTCTAAAAATATAACAAGTTGATGGATTTAAGACTATTTTCTATACTATTCAAATAGCAATGTTATGTAATGATAGTTAATATTAATTTCGTTTATCATAGATTAAATTAACACGTGTAAAACAGATATTTTATTACCGGTAGATATTAAATGTGTCTTTACGTATGCATCGTGAGTATTAAAATAAAACTTAATCGACAATGCTTACTATTGATAAGTTTCTTCTAGTGAGAAGAATTGGATTAATTAATTAAAAACACTCAAAAGAAGTCTTTTGAGTCATTACAATTCTTTTTTTCAACGGGTACGGTGCCCAAGAGACATATGTCTTTTATTTTTAAGTTTTAGCCAAAGAATTAAATTAACATTAATTGTGGTAATTTCTAAGTTAGAATCTTTAGCTATTAAATAATATGTACTTTAAAGTAGTAAAGCAAATACTCTATATCACACAACGTTTTTTCTCTCCTCTCTCAGTCCTCACCAAGTCTACTGTATTTATCAGTCAATGTATATTCAATATTTTTGTTTATTTTTGACACTATGTTAAGATATTTCTAATACAAATTTTGGGCAGGATTTGTAGAGTTCATTTTTTTTATGTAAGTGCTTGAGTGCGCATGATTTGTAAGTATGGTATACGATCATTCTTTATAATTTAAAAAATATTTAAAATTGAAAGAACATCAAGATAATTTGAAGAACATTGGATTAAAGTTCTAGGTTTCTTGATACGCTCCTCTGTTACAAAAAAAAAAAATATTATTTATCTAGCATTTTATTAGTTTCCAACCCGACTTATGTATTTAAATTATAACTAATATATATTTGTATATTTAAATGATAATGTTAAAGGATATTACTTAACATTTTCATAATCAATATCATGAATGTCTTTACAATAATTTTACTTGCACATTCCAATTAATTTTTATTTTTATCTCAAATATGGATAATGCCCAGAGATTTTTTGTTGTTATGACACTTAGAATGTTATTTTTAAATTTTAATATTTAAGGAACATAATTAATTATAATAACTCTGGAATAGATATTATTAAAACTTATTGATAAACATTTAAATATTTTTTATTAGAGCCGTGCATCGCACGATCATTTTAGCTAGCGTGAAATTAAAATATAGCCCAAGGTAGTATTAGAAATCAAAATTTTCTCTTGACTAAGCTATCCTTATTAATATATTAATTATTATTAATTTGTTAAAATATTTCTAATTTCTAATATTTATTTTAGACAAATGAATTTGAACTTAAACTTTTTATCTTTTTGTCTGTTTATATATTTTTTTGCTTTAGTTACAAAAGAAAATGCATTATTTTTCTTCTCATCTTGGCTTTAACCATGAGAAAACAACTAATTGAATTTTGCTAATTTATTAGTTTTTTATATTTCCATCCATTATAAATAATTTTAAACCGTACAACACAATCAAATGGAATTCATATTGAAATGTCATATCACGTGTAACTAGTTGTCTCACTGACAATAACAAATACATACCTAAACCAGGAGCCTTTAGATGAAATTGCCTAAACAACAATACCCTACATCTATGTCTCTCACTCACCTGAAATCGCCTAAGAAATGTGTGCTTCTTACTTTTATTTGTGTTATTAGACACACGTGGAAGATAGATTCTAATACAACAACTCACATCAGGGTGTCTATACAGGGTTGTCTGACTTGCCGAAAGCCAAATGATGTTGAGAGATACATCTATGTGGGTAACGGCAAATCAATTGAGATTGAAGCAATTGAGAATTTTTATTATTTAAAAAAATAGATTTTATTTGGATCTTGATGAAACATTTATCGCACCGTCTTTTACATGAAATTTGATTTTTTTTATGTTTTGGACAAATTCGGTTATGTTTTTTTATGACAAAATATTTAGTTTATTTCGCGATTCAAATTCGGTTGGTTCTGGTTCTTTATCGAGTTTTGATAATCTTTATTTAGTTGATAGTTTTGCTTCATTTAATGAATCTCTGTAATTAAGTATATGTGGTACTAAAATAAAATTAACCAAAGAGAATTTGGCTACATTATGGCACAAGAGATTGGGTCACATCTCCAGACAAAGAAAAAGAGTGACTTGTGTCAGACAATATTCTCGGTCACTTAGATTTCACAGATTTTGATGTTTGTGTTTATTGTATAAAAGGAAAACAAACTGATAAAATGAGATTTGAAGCCAACAGGACTTAAAACGTCTTAGAACTCATACATACAAATAATTGTGGGTCATTTCCTTCGGTTGCTTGGAATTGTCAACAATACTAATTTATAACTTTAATAGATGATTTTTCTAGATTTGGCTACATATATCTCATTCATAAAAAGTCACAATCATTGGACGTGTTCAAAAATTATAAGACTGAAATTGAGAACCAACTCAATAGAAGGATAAAAAGCATCCGATCTGACCGTGGTGGTGAGTACTGTGGTAGATATAAAGGTTCATGTGAATAACGTCTAGGACCGTTTGCTAAATTTCTAGAGAAATGTGGTATTGTCCCACAGTACATGATATCAAGTTCACCTACTATGAATGGTGTTGCTAAAAGATGAAACAGAACATTTAAGGACATGGTGAGGAGTATGATTAGTCATTCTACCTTATCATAATCACTCTAGTGTGAAGCACTTAAGTTGCAGCATATATCATTAATAGAGTTCCAACTAAAGGTACTATCAAAACCCCATATGAGCTTTGGACCGACAAGAAACCTAGTCTAAAGTATTTGCATGTTTTGGGATGTCCAACTGAGGCAAGACCTGTAGAGGCCTAATGAAAAGAAACTAAACTTAAGGATGGTGAGTTGCTATTTTGTTAGATACTCTAAAAGATCTAGGGGTACAAGTTTTATGATCCCATGACTAGGTCGATTTTTAGATGGAAAATGTCCAGTTCTTTGAGGGTATCAAGTTTGTGGGGGTAGATACGGTTAGTGATTTTGTCTTTCAGGAGAAATATGTTGATATTCTCATAGGTGTTATTAGTATTGATCAAGACTGCATCCCTGACATTGCTAATGACACAACACATCAAGGCAATGTCGAAGAACCTCTCATTCAAGAGATTTTTCTGGAAGAACAAACTCTAGCACCTCATGAACATATGTCATTAAGGAGATCCATTAAAGATAAGAGAAGTGCAGTGCCAGATTATTACACTGTATTTTTTCAAGAACATGAGGTAGACGTCAGAGTGACCCGATCAACTTCCGTCAAGTCATGGAAAGTTCTAACTCTTAGAAGTGGATCGATGCCATGAATGAGGAGATAAATTTCATGAAGGGCAACGATGTGTGTGATATTGTCCTATTATCAGAAGGTGTGAAACTCATTGTTTGCAAATGAATTTTTTAGACCAAGAGGGATTCAAAAGGTAATGTAGAAAGATACAAGGTTTGTCTTGTGGTAAAGGGCTTTATACAGAAGGAAGGCATTGACTATAAAGAAACTTTCTCTCTGATTTCTACGAAAGACTATTTCAGGATTATAATGGCATTGATGGCGTATTTCAATCTTGAGGTGCATCAGATGGATGTAAAGACGACGTTTCACAATGGTGACATTGAATAGACTATTTATATGGTGCAATCAGAAAACTTTGTGCCTGAAGACTCAAAAAATATGGTTTGCAAACTTAAGAAATCCATATATGGATTCAAGCAGGCATCTCGACAATGGTATTTCAAGTTTCATCAGGTGATCATCGCGTTCGATTTTGTGATGAATTTGGTTGATGATTGTATATACCATAACTTCTGTAGGAGCAAGCATATTTTTCTAATTTTATATGTGGATGACATCTTGCCTGCCAGTAACGATATATGCTTATTGATGATATTCGATTTTAGTGGGAGTTTGTTCTTTTTTATGCTCTTCTTTATATACATACTTTCAGTTATTTTGGTTTATGGATATTTTCAGGTTATTTTCTGCAGAAAAAAAGTTTGGTTTACTCACACTTTGATTCAGTATAGTTTGATCTCACTAAAGTTTTCGCTGGACCAGTTGAAAATAAGTATGTTAAGATCACATTACATGAAATTTTCATACTACACCTCCATATCGTAATTCATTTCATTCAGTTGTAGTGACATACGCGACCATTGATGAGTTGATTTACGATTGATGTAGCGAAGCCTGCTTTGATCTTATGTTGGTATGATTGATGGACCTAATTAGTTATAGATACATTTCAATAAAATGACAGTAAACTTGAGCTCGTTCGTTTATTTCTTCAAAGAATAATAATAAGGTTACACATATAGTCCAAGTGGGAGATTGTTAGGATCTTTAATCCAACATTGGACTTATATGTGAATAATTATATGTTATAGACTATCAAATAAGGTTAAACCCAAATAAAAGTGCTCAACTAAGGTTTTAGTAATTTGGATTTTTATGTATCTTATAGGTTATGGACCTTTTGATGTGTAGAGATTTTAGGATAATTTTTATTTTTATGATGGGATAAAATAGAAATATCAAAAAATAATAGATATGTTATCTATAAGTAGTTATGGTACCCAGGTCACACGATGAAGAAAAACTATTATATTTTCTATAATATCTCATCGTTAGAGAGAAAATAGAGAGGCTTAATCAAAAGGTATTATCTGATAGAGAATCGTGTATATCTAAAAGATCAACCGCTCGACTCTAAATTACGATCTACTGCTATAGATTTATGTACGCTTTCACTTTTACAGCTATTTGATTATTAATGTATTTAAGATAAGTTCTTCAAATTTTAAAATACGATTTATATTGATAAGGATTTTATCTATTAAGAAGTCTTTAGATGAAATTGCCTAAACAGCAATACCTGCATCTTTGTCTCCCACTCACCTGAAATTATCTAAACAAAAAGAGCAAGAACAACAATTTTTGTATGGTCATCAATGAATAACTATTTACTTATATTTGCTTACTAAAAGCAGTAAGAATCAAATTGGCTTAAACTTTCTAACATCCAGGATTGTTCATTCATTATCATGTAATTAAAACCAACAACATAACCCACAAACAAAAAAGAAGCACACAAATGAGCTGAGGAGTGTGGTTAGAGGTGTAATTTGATTTTTACCTTTGAAATATGAATAGTCAATGTGAGGATGATCATTCTGCACCAAATGTTGTTGTTTACTATTTTAGCTTAGTGAGCTGGATTGTAATATTTTGACTGTGATTTTGGTAATTATGAGAATCGTTGAAAATTGTTAAAAAGAACAAAAAAATAAATAATTTGTTTAAAAAACCCATTAATTTTTTACATTATTATTATATGAAAAAAAATATGTGAGGATCATCCATTTTCCGTTATTCAAAGATCAGGATGAATTTATACCATCAGTTCGGTGCAGCTTTCATCAAATTTGTCACTGTTTTACATTAGTAGAGGGTCCCACAAGCCCCTCGATTTCTGATGCATCAATTAATTAAATATACATAAGCTGAGCTGAAAGCATACAGTCCAATCGAGAAATGACAACATAGTTCTAGTTCGTTGCCAACTATCCCACATCGTCTAGTTACTTTTTCTTCCAAGTCTTTATGAAAAGAAGGGCTGCATGCAAGACATCGTCCCTTCGTGGACATCTGATAAAATTGGAACGATACAGAGAAGATTAGCATGGTCCCTGCGCAAGGATGACACGCACAAATCGAGAAATGGTCTAAATTTTTTTTTCATTTCTGCCCCTAGTTGTTTCTGTTTTTACGAAAATACCACTTGTGGTCTTCGTTGTCGTATCAATGGCTTCTGTGATTGAGTTGAGGCTGCTTTTTGTGGAAGATATAACATTATTTATCAGCAGTTTAAATAAGAAAGTACATCAATGCAAAGCTAATCCCAGTGATTAAATTAATTGAAAAGTCGAGCACTTTTCTATGGAAAAAATGCAAAACCATCATAGTTAATTGGGGAGGCTTAAGTCCTTATAATCTCTGTTAATCCGTCCAGGTTCATCATTAACTTTCGTTTATGCAATCCCATTGTCCACTAATCCATGGGTTCGTCAGCAATCCACATGTCATCAAAGCATACCATTTACCTGTGTGGCTCTCATTCTGTCTTCACCTTCATGTAAGCAGCGCTATACACCATTGTCCACTAATCCATGGGTTCGTCAGCAATCCACATATCATCAAAGCATACCATTTACCTGTGTGGCTCTCATTCTGTCTTCACCTTCATGTAAGCAGCGCTATACACCATTGAACTTGGCCAATCTCTCTCTCCCTCTCTCTCCCTCTCTCTCTAGAATGCCAGGCATCAGAGGACCTTCTCAATATTCACAAGAACCACCTCGTCATCCAAGTCTCATAATTAATTCCAAGGTTAAATTTACTTTCTCTGTCTCTCTCAAATTCCTTATTAACAAATTAGTTTCAATTATTGAAATAATTAGGCGCTTCAATTTTTTATAATTTATAGTTTTAGTTACTTTGAATTAGGAACCCTTCAATGCTGAGCCTCCTCGCTCGGACTTGATTTCTTCCTATGTGACTCCAGTTGACTTGTTCTACAAGAGAAACCACGGACCAGCCCCTATTGTTGATGACATTGAAAGGTAACCTACCATATAGTGTGTTTGTGACTCAGAGTCAAATATTTGCAATTCATATTAATTTCTTATTGGGTGAGCAGTTATCGAGTTTCTATACATGGTTTGTTGGAGAATCCCCTGGAGCTATCAATGGCTGATATCAAGTATGAGAATATGAAATTTTCTTATTAGCTTAATTATTTACTCTGGAAAAAGATTCATTTCTTCACAGTTTTAGTCTGTTTGAAACAGGAAATTACCCAAACATGTTGTGACGGCCACTTTACAAGTATGTTGTGAGTTATGCTACGTTTAATTTCATCTAATTAAGTAGAATTATTGGAGGGAACATTGTAATTTGAATAGCTTAATTTCATGGGTAGAGCTTGCTAATTTAGTGTGCAGGCAACAGAAGGACAGCAATGAGCAAAGTGAAGACAGTTAAAGGTGTTGGATGGGATGTTTCTGCCATTGCTAATGGTTTGATCTCTTCTCTTAAGTAGACTAAGTTTATAAGCCTTGCTTGAGAAATTATGGTAATTTCGATACTCGCCTATTACATCTTTTCACGTATTTCTATGACTCGTTCTTACTCAAGCGTCTGTTTATGAACATGCTAACATTAGATGGAAACCGAATTTCACAGGCATATGGGGAGGGGCTAAACTAGCAGATGTTCTTGAGCTTGTGGGAATTTCAAAGCTGGCATCAGGCACTCCTTTGGGTGGGAAGCATGTTGAGTTTGTAAGCGTTGACATGTGCAAGGTGAGATTCTTTTTATCTTCTTCAGGGTTTGAATTTCCTTTCATTGTTATCATCCATGTATGCATTTTGCAGGAGGAAAATGGAGGACCGTATAAGGCGTCAATTCCATTGTTACGGGCAACAAACCCTGATGAAGAGGTTTTACTTGCGTATGAGATGAATGGACAGGTTCATATTTCAACCATCTTTCACCTGGTTAATGGAAGAAACAATCTACAATTTGTTCTAATTGACACATACATTATTATGATAAAAGACTCTAAATAGGGATCATGGATATCCGTTGCGAGTAATCGTCCCTGGAGTTATAGGTGCCCGTTCTGTTAAATGGCTGGACTACATTAATATAATTGCTGAAGAAAGTCAGGTCAGATTTTTATGAGTCTAACTAGAGTACGTACTAGAGCATCTTCTTTCCTACTCATGGAAATTGACTTGACAAATTAAATGTAACAGGGATTCTTTATGCAAAGGGACTACAAAATGTTCCCTCCTATGGTTAACTGGGATAATATTGATTGGTCTACTCGAAGACCTCAAATGGATTTCCCGGTTCAGGTACATTCATAATGATGCTGTGGATATCAACAACTGATCGATACAAACTGTTTAATAGAACTTACTTGCCGGAACGATTTTTGCAGTCTGCAATATGCTCTTTGCAGGATTTTGATACTTCGAAGCCGGGAAAAGTAAGTATTTCCGTTACAGGCCATTGTTGGGCTAACAGATTCCTTCTTGTTCTATTCAGTTTCTTTGACAACATAAGTTCATGGATATGCAGATAACAGTTCATGGATATGCAGTATCAGGAGGCGGGCGTGGGATTGAGAGAGTGGATGTATCATTTGATAGCGGAAAGAAATGGGTGGAAGCATTCAGATACCAGAAGAATGGAATCCCTTATGTTGCGGACGATATAAGCAGCGACAAATGGGCATGGGTGCTTTTCAAGGCTGAAGCTGATGTCTCGGAGAACACCGAGATTGTTGCTAAAGCCGTAAGTACGATTATTGATTGATCATTCGTATTTATTTTTTAAAAAATAACACGGAACTCCTTTATTTTAAGATATCCTTAGCAAATAAACTCATTCTATTTAAAAAAATCGACACAGATTTCCTTTAATTTAAGATATTCTTAACAAATACACCAAAAATGTTATTTTTTACACTAACACGGTTAAAATAAAGTTTATCAGATTTTTTTTGTAAACCGTGAATGTTCTAACCTAAAATAATTTTCAGATTCTAAATTGTCCTATTGTATTCTTCTAAAACTATTTTTGAAAATCATTTTCAGATTCCAAGGACCAAAACCATTTTTTAGTTGAGGGTGTTTTTTATTTTAAAAAGAAACTGATGATTTTGTAAATGTGTAGGCTTAAGTGTCATTTTCAAAATAGTTGAGAGGTATATCTCCTTAACAAACTTGATTGAAGGTAGGAGGAATTTTTTTTACATCGTAAAGTTGTCTTCTCAAGCCTTTTGCTTCCTTTGTCGTGTGGTAATTGTGTTGTGTTGGGCAGGTGGATATAGCTGGGAATGTCCAACCAGAGACTGCGGAGGTGACATGGAACTTGAGAGGAATACTAAATACCTCATGGCACCGAGTCCATGTACAGGTTGAAGGCTAAGCTCAGTTATCTGATTGAAATGGTTGTATCTTCTTTGTTTTATTGATCATTCACTCCCTAATAATTGTAATTTAACAAAGATGTCAGTATTGTGATTTTCAATTTTTAAGCATCAAAGTATCATCCTGTTAAAAATCGTACTGTTTTGGCATAACTTCATTAAAAATGCATGGGTTTAGAGTAAGTTTAGAGTAAGTTCTTCTGTAATCACTCGTGTTTTACATTTCAACCCATTTTTCTGTAGAAATTAGCCCCGAATGATTAACCAGTAACTAAGTCCTATATATTCTTCTGTGAAGGATAAGAGTAATGAGATTTGGGTTTCAATTTTATGAAGAGAGTAATAATAGTGATTGATAAGTGAGATTTGCCTGGGAGTTTGCTGCGTTCTTTCACCTAGATTTGAAGAATTTAGTCAGGTCATTGTAACTTGAGTAATGATAAAAAAAATAGCCACAAGTATAAAAAAACATAAAAAAATAATCACTACACATGCTCCAAAAATAATCGTGTGGCTAAAAAAATTTTGACGTTAACTTGCGAAAAATTGTTCCAGTCAATTGTTTATATAATATATATTGAATATTTTATATATATCACTTATATTATATAAACTTTTTGAAAATTATAGTGAATTTCCTCCGGGGTGAGGATCTCATTTTTTGGGCGTGGAGATCTCTACATTTGATGTTTTCACTTTCACTCCCTAAAATCAAATTCCAATCCTTGTTTGACATCGAAAAAATCAGATTCCAATCTTTTTTAGTCCATTTCAAGTGATTTTTTATAAGTAACACTATACTCTTATGTAAGGGAGCATCTACTAAGAAGACATACCTCATAGTTTAATCCAAATTGAAAATTCCAATTGAACGAACATATAAAACGTGTTTTCTCCCCATGTGTACGACGACTACTAAATTTTGAAGTAAGTTGGTTGTGAAAATAGATTTGAAGAATTTTATTACTCAAAATGGTTGATTATACTTGCTATAGGATATGTTTACCAGGTTCGGAGATTATTAAGAATTTTTCCTTGCCCATTGTAAAGGAATTTTACAGTGTAGAATAAACACGAAAGTAAAAGTAAGAAAGGCTAAGAGTTCGACGAAATCTTTGTTCTTATTGTATTCATTGTGTTTTTTGAGGTGGTATTGACTCATATTTATACATGAAGATTGGTTATGAAAATTCTAGAATACCCTTCCATTTGTTGTGTTATATTTAGGAAGTTCAGAATATCATGCCATGAAGGAAATATCCTCTGGTGGTATTATTCTTTTTCGGCTATTCCATCTAGTCGATCCATCTCTATCTATCGGCTATCACTTGTTCAATCCGCCTCCTGCTTGTTGATTGGCTATCGGCTACCGCTTGTTCAATCCACCTCCTGCTTGTTGATCGGTTAGGAGGCCGTTAGGTGGCACATGTACTGTACATTTGGCCCGTTACACTCAACGAGTTATCGTCATTGATGTGTGACATAACTTTATTGGATCAACGGTTGTCAAACTACTATTTTCATTCTATCGTTTTCTTTCTCGAGGCATTCAAGCGTGTGCCACAAGTGTTGGCCCGTTCCCCACTCCATAAATTGTATCGGCGCAGATAACGGCGACAAGATGATAATTACTCCAGCTGCGTTCTTTCAGTTTTGTGGTGCATTTGCCCTTTTCGTCGAAATCTTTTATCTCGTTTAAATTTGTATTTTGAATCGGCGCACTATTTAAGCTTCTTCGTTGTCATTTCCTCCCTTACTTACCTTTCATTTCTACTATAAGTGTCTCACTTTTTCTCTCCTTTCAAGTTTCGCATATTCTCCTGTGTCTTAATCTTTTTTGCTTAAAAATGGCTGAAGAGACCACGTTCTTCCCTTCGATCCCCAGGGTTAGGAATGAAGCAAAGTTTAGGGAATATGTTAGGATTTATAAAGATGCATTTCCCGACGATGTTCACTATTCCCTTTGCCAGAACGGGGCCATGGGACTCCCCTGCAGATCTCCTGCCCAAATCACCTTCCATCTTATGTAAATAGCTCTAGGTTTTAGGTTCCCTACGTCTCCTCTTTTCCAAGAACTTTTTCAGCATTACGGTCTAACTCCTTCCCAATTTACTCCCAATACTTATAGGATTCTTCTTTGTTTTGAATCCTTGAATAGATTGTACAACTTCGAGTTAGGATTAGTAGAGCTCAGATTGACCTATTTGGTCAAGTCACGTGGGGAGAACTACTTTTAGGGTTTAGGGATAAAAGATGGGAGAGAGATGTCCTCAATATTTGGGGAAAGTGAAGCAGTGAAGAAGGCTGTTGGATTGTTCCCCATACCTGGGACGCTTTCAGTAAGTCTCTTGGCCTGAGCTCTGTTTCCCTAATATTTGTCTTTTGTTTCTGATTTTCCTTTTCTGTTTACTAACCCTTTTCTACATCCTTTTCTCCGACAGACAAGCGGATAAATGCTTAGACTCTGCACTCAAAGGAAAAATTGAACTCATCGAGGCGGCCTACCACTGCCAAGTTCGTGACTGGTACCTCCTTCTAGATTCGAGAAAAGAGGTTCACCAGCGCTTGTTGCCAATGCGCCATTTGTTGCTACCGCTCTTGTTCCTGTTGTTCCTATTCCCGCTGCAATCTCAATGTCCATCCTCGGACTGATCCATCCAACTTTACCCAGGCCCTTGTGACGGACAGTGGGGTCGCCGCACCTCCGGTTGTTGATCCTCCCGTACGGGACCTGTCCATGTACAAAGTGAGTTGTTATTGTCATCATTCATGAATGTTTTTGAAATTGGAGATAAATGGAAACGAAGCTATACAATTTCGTAAAGATGGGGAATTTAATAATGGAAAAATAATTCTCTTTATAGTGCACTATATATTAGAAACTTTTTTTTTCCATTCCATAGTGTGTGTAGATTTATTTATAGATGTTATAGGAATTGTTATCAAGATAAGGCAAGCTCATACAATATTGGAAAAGAAAAGAGACGTAACACAAAGAAAAAAGAAATTATACTGATCAACGTCATGTATATACCATAAGAACTTATCCTTTTTGAACTTTATAATTAAATATCTTTGTCAGAACTCATTATTATTTTTCAACTTATGACATTAACATCTCTTACCGTTCAGACACTGCTAAGGTAGCTCTATGGGAGATTTGGCTGAAAATGAAAGCCAAATTCTTGCCGATAAAGTAGATGAAAATCCAATTCTAAAATTCACAGATGTTTTAGTATTCTATGATACTTTTAGAAAAAAATAATTAAAATATAATATTTTTGAAATCAATTCTAAAAGTAAGGTGAAATATTACACTTAAGACGTAGACGTCTTTTGTAAAGACACGTTTATGATAGCGTGACCATAAATATGAGGTCACGTAGAAAGCGTCTTTTGTAAAGACTCCTTCATAAAAGTAGAAGATGTCTTTTATAAAGACGCCTTCAACTATTACTTTACAGGATGCGCAAATACAGTTAGGACTTCTAGTTGATGTGATGACGGTAACGGGTAGTGCACATCGAGAAAGGCCAAGGATATGTGAAGATTTGTTAGAATTTCGACCATGCCCACGTGATTTACAGGGATCACGTTTACTTATGACGTGTTTGACTGCACATTTTCCCCCATTATCTGATGATGATGATGACGAGCTTTATGTGCAAGGTTACGCGTGTGCATATATTCTACAACTTATCGGAGGTACCCTTTTTGTGATAAGTCAAACATTAAAGCGCATTTGATGTTCTTGTCTTTACTAGAAGATTTTACTGAGTCTGGTCAGTATGGTTGGGGTAGTGCATGCCTTGCATGGTTGTATAGAGAGATGTGCAAAATCAGCCATAAAAATGTTTCTGATATTGCTGACCCACTAGTATTACTGCAATTATGGGTATGAGACCGATTTTCACATGTGGCACCAGTGAGGTTGCAATGGGCGAGACATGATAATGTCGGGGAAGATGGACTTCCAATGCCACCTCATCCTTTGGGTATACGGTAATTCAACTCATTTGATTATTATATATGTATTTTATCATTTATATGTATTTAACTGTGCAATTTATCTCATAGATGGAGAGATATTTTTAGTCTCACAGAGAGCTCCACACATGTTCTTGAAGTGTATCGATTTGCATTAGACAGACAAACTCCAGATCAGATAATCCCAGATCAGGCAACCTTATAATGATATTATTCATACACTTCCTGAATACTGCATTATGCACGGAGATATATGGTGGCCTGTCTCTCCCCTCATTTACTTTCATATAGTGGAATGGCATCAAACGAATCGTGTTCTAAGATAATTCGGTATGATTCAACGTGTGTCCGAGCCATGTGATACCAAAAGACGGTTGCATGACATCAACTTAAGGGGGAGAAATGAACTAAATTGGGGCATCCAACATCAGGTATACATTGAGAGATGGGATGAGCGTAGGACACACATTGCTGAGGGGCATGTGGATGAACATGGATATGACAGTTCATACATGTTATGGTATTAGAGAATCACACGACAATACATAACTCAATAGAGAGCGTTATATGATTCAATGGTAATTTTTTTATTAATTAATGTAATTAATAGGCTTATATGGTCATTTAATAAGTAACTTATATAATATTTTTTTATCTATGCAGACGGAGAGTCTGGACAATATTAACAATTTGACACTTGATGATACTGACCCGTCTTGGATAATACCTCGAATCCGTAATGTGTGTGAGACAGACACACAAGCAATAAGACGAGCGAATGCAGCTCATCAAGCTCCTTTGTCCCAAAGGCATGGAGTGCGTAGCTCTCAAATAATTCAACAAGAATCACACATGTCTCGAGACGAACCATTTATGTCTCAACAAAAGTCATACACGTCGCCGGTCTTTTATACATTTGGAGGTGAGTCAGTGACTCAACTTGGTTTCACTTCTGAACCATTTCATCAACCCTAACGGCGAAGAGGAGGACGAGCTGATGCTCTTGGAGGAGGATGTAGAATACATGCCCGAAACTCGTCTATTGTGGAAGATGCTCCTATTGTAGAAGACCCACCTATTGTGGAGGAAGACTAGCCGCTTATTGTGGAGGAAGAAAGTGTAGCAGTTATTATAAGGAAAGTCCATCATGGCAAATAACTCAATTACAAACATATGAAAAACGCTCAACAAGAATAAGAATGATAGCTTGTACCAAAGTAAATTATTAAATCTATCATAATAAACTAAATACTACAAAATAATAAGTTTAGATTATTTTGCAGATAACTTATCAACCATAATGTTAAGTACCGCGAAAATGAACCCAATTACCATTGACGTAGAAGCGGTTCATAAAAGGTAAAATTTATTCTTACTTCTATTTTTTTTTATAAAGGTTAAATCCAATTCATATCTCTAAGGTGCATTAACTATTCATACTTCTAAATTTTTTCTTTAACATCAAATACATTTAATGTATATACATTAGCCATTTACACCCCCAATAACTAACATATGTTAAAAACTAACTGAAAATTATTTTTTATATTTTATTTAATTCAAAATAATCTTAATCTTATCTTAATCACTACTACTTCTAAATGGGTTTAGAGGAGAAATATTTTTAGACATAATTGTAGAACCAAATTAATTAAATTTCAAAAACACCCAACAGCTTATTTATTGTTAATTCATTTAAATATATGTATTCTAGATTAACTTATTAATTTAATTAAATATATTTAAAGAATATATTTATTATCAAAATATAAAGACGAATAAAAGAACACCATGACATTTAATATAATGACAGATAAAATTACATAGCACTAATTTATTAAAATAATTTAATTTCTTTAATTGAATTGATTGTATAAATGAACATATTTTCTGTCAAAAATTTACATTAACATTGTATGGTGTATAAAAAATTGATATAAGAAATTTATTGTGATAGACTATATTTATATATATCTATACTCAGATAAAATATTTGAAGTTATGGATTTTACAAAGTTCACATGCTTTGAAAAATATTAGTTAGATATACTACAATTTAAAAATTTATAAAGTGATTGATTCAAATGAGTATTATAATCATACATTTGTACAACAAAAGTTATATTATATCACTAAAGTGTCATTAATTCTATATAAATTTAGTTGTTACTATAAAAGTCTTATATTTGTAATAAAATTGAGATAATAGTGATATTAAAAACACGAATAATAGAGAATAATGAATAATAAAATAAACTTTATTGACAAAATGTAAGAGTTATGTATAAATGTGAAAAGAAGATGAGAAGTGAAAAGTCACACGAAATTATTGAGAGAATATATGAATTAATTGTACAAGTTATAACCTTTATTTGTTTTACCCATAATTATGTGCATTATTAAATTAATTATTTGGCTTTAAGCGTACTTATAAATATTACTTAAAGTTTAATTCTCTCCAACTCGTTCTATAATCTCTTGGACATTTTTATATCTCACTAATTAATTTGTTATATTTCTATTTTCTATTTTTACTGTGAATTTTTCCTTGACTAGAGAGATGTGTTATTTTTATATATTTATGTTCAATTATTTGTGTATGTGCATTTAGTTAGATAACATTAACATTTATTAAATGATAGTTATATATTTATAAATATTTACCGAATACCAATTAGAAATGTATTGTCACAAAAAACTAATTATGAACAGTAAAAAATATTTAAAAATTATTCATTCAATGTAATGTTAAGGGTTTATTTTAGGGTTTGAAAACTAAAGGAAACTATTTTGTTTTATATCACGTGCAACACACATTTTTCACATCTAGTCTAGTATATTAAAAAAGCTTAAAATGGAGAAACTTTTGATTCTCCTTTTTACCCTTCAAGCCTCCTTAAAATATAGTACAATTTATTATTTTCACATATTTTTCTCATTTTATGTAATTCATAGAAAGAAATATTATTGTTATTCAATAATAGTTTGTTTATAAATAGTTTGTTAAATTAAATATTTGTGAACATGATGCAAATAGAAACATAAATATCCATCAAGGAAGAATTTTGAGATCATTTTTGGGTCTGTAGTTTATTCGTTAGAAAGTTATAAAATTAAATAGTATATAATATTTTTTACATTATCAGAATATGGAAATTCATATAAATGAATTGAGAATTCATATAAATGAACATGGAAATTCATAAAAATATTGAACTCAATATTTTTGAAAAAGACGAATTATCTCTTAGTACGATAGAATCTAACCAATTGAAGAATAATCATTTTGTATATTATTCAAATAGTAATTTTATATAGTAAAATTTCAACAATACTATTAACAAGCTAATGTATTTATTATTACTATTATTTTATTTTAAATCTAGGTTTACAATCAATTTCAAAATTAATGTATTCATTTTAACATCATTTTAATTTTAAATTTCACGTATATTTTAAGTTACCTAACACGTGTGAATCACGTAGTTGTCGACTAGAAACATAAAGATACATAAAGATGAATTTTGCGGTTATAAAATTAAATATTATATAATTTTTTTATGTTATCATAACATGAAAATTCATATAACTGAAATTAAATAAATATTTTGAAAAAGATGAATTTTCTCTTAATATGAGAAAATCTAACAAATTGATGAATAATCATTTTGTATATCATTCAAATAGTAATTTTGTATAGTAAAATTTTAACAATATTATTTACAAGTTAATGTACTTATTATTACTATTATTTTATTTTAAATTTATATACAATCATTTTCAAAAATATGTATCCATTACATTATTATTAATTTTAAAAACCCAATTTCTTTTGTCAAGATCTTGTTAAACTCTTAAAAATTATTTTAAGAATAAACTGTGTTAAAGTTTGTAAAATAATGAAATCCAAAAGTTATTACTTAGTTTTAAAACATTCAGATTTTTTGAAACAAATATATATACACTATATTAAAAGGAATTTAAAAGGGAGAAATTTTTGATTTTTTTTCTTTTATCCTTTAAGTCCGCTTAAAATGTCATACAAATTAGGGATTTCACATATTTTTTATTTAACTCTTTTGAAAAAAATTAGAAATAGTTTGCAGATTGAATATGTTTACAATATTATGTAACTAGGAACGTGAATGTCCGTAAAAGTTAACTTTAAGATCTTTTATATACATAGGGAAGTTTTATTTTTTAGTTAATAATAATTTGAAATTTTATAAAATGTAACATATTATCAGTAGCATGAAAATTCATATAAATGAATTTAGAGAATGACATTGGTATATTTTTCATGTTACTTACTATATTGAAAAGGGCTTAAAGGGGAGGAACTTTTGATTTCCCCTTTTAACCTTTAAGCCCCTTAAAATGTCATACAAATTAGGAATTTCACTTATTTTTAATGTAACTCCTTTAAATAATTTTATAAATAGTTTGCATATTGAATATGTTTATAATATTGTGTAATTAGGAGCACGAATGCCCGTAAAAGTTAATTTCAAGATCTTTTATATATACTAGTCATAAACTACATGTAAAGCACGTGTTAAACAAGTTAAAAAATATGTAAAATTTAAAATTAATAGTACTGTTAAAATAAATTCTAAAATTATTGTAAATCTAATTTAAAAGTAAAATAATAGTAAAACTAAATACATTAGCTTGTTAATAATATTGTTAAAATTTTACTATATGAATTACTATTTGAATAATATGAATTACTATTTGAATAATATACAAAATAATTATTCGTCAATTTGTTAGATTCTATTATATTAAGAGATAACTCATATTTTTCAAGAATATTTATCTCATTTCATTTATATTAATTTTCATGTTCTGATATCATAAAATTATTATATAATACTTAATTTGATAAGTTTCTAACAAATAAATAATCATTGACCTAGAAATACCTGAAAATTTATCAAAATTCATATTTATGGATATTTATGTTTCTATTTGCAAATATTACAAAAGTATTTAATTTTATAGACTATTTATAAATGGATTATTATTGAAGAAAACTAATATTTCATTGTATTAATGATATTAAATGAGAAAATATGTGAAAATCCTAATTGGTACTATGTTTTAAGGAGGCTTGAAGGGTAAAAAGGAGAATCAAAAGTTTCTCTCATTTAAGCACCTTTTAATTTAACTAGTCGGAAAGTACGTGCTTCGCATGTGTTCAACCAATTTAAAAAATATATATCAGAATTGAATTAATATTAAAGATAAAATAAATACATCATTAAAAATTATTCTAATTATGATAAAATTAAAAAATTAATAATAGTAGCCTGTCTATAATCTTAAAATCATAGTGTTCATTCAATAGTATAGAAAATAACTTTATTTCATCATTTTTCATAATCATAAGAAATAATTTCTCGTAATTAAAATATATTTTATGTATTTCATGTTTCTGATGACATAAATATTACATAATATTTAATTTATAAACTTCTAATGAATAATTATTATTGAATTAAAATTAAATGTCGTTACATAAAAGATCTCAAAATCAATCTTTACGAAAATTCATGTTTCTAATTTTATAATATTATTGAAACATTTTACTTTAATAACTATAAATAAATTGTTATTGGATAAAAAGTAAAATTTCATTAAATGAATTAAATTAGAATAGAGGTGAAATACCTAATCAAGAAGTATGTACTTCACACATATTAAATAAATTTAAATATATGTAGGATTTAAAATTAATATTAATGTTAATATATATACATTATTTGAAGATTGATAAGAAATCTAAACTAAAATAAAATTGTAATAATAATAAATACATTAAGTTATTTATAATGTTGAAATTATACAGCATAACACTGCTCTTTGAATAACATTGGAAATGATCTTAGTTGATCAATTTGTCATATTTTCAATAAATAATCATCATATTAAATAATAGGTTCTTTTATTTAAACACATGTTAATGCATTTCTCTAAATCTATTTATATGAATTGTCATGTTCCTAATAACATAAATATTAAAAAAATTAATTTAAAAAATTTATGAATAAATTATTATTGACTTCAAAATAAATATTTTTCATATAAAATATCGTTCATATGTACATAAATCCATGTATCTGATTACATAACACTATAAGAATATTCAATTTTACTAATCATTAATAAACAAATTAGTAAGAAAAAACAAACTTTCTTTTAGGAATTAAATGAGAAAATTTAAAATACTTGAATTGTACCATATTTCAAGAAACTTTAAAAGGTAAAAAAGGAGAATAAAAAATTTCTCCACTTTAAGCCAATTTTAAGCCTCTTTTAATATATTAGCATAAGCGAACGTGCATTGCACATGATCAGTCTAATTTTATTGTTAACTTGTCAACTAAATAGAAAAACTTAAGCATGTTCATTTTTTTATTTACTACAAAATAAGACAATGTACTAAATTGTAATATTTACAAACTTAAATTTATATTGGATCTTGAATCAATTAACGTATCAATCATACTCCCTAGTTAAATAATAGAAATCTCTTACCAAACAACATGTATTGCATGTTATAGAAAAAGTAAATTATGTAGTGACTCACTCAAATGTACGAATGTAGATTTTAGATATTGTATATATTATATAAATTATAGTGCTCGAACACAATGCACATAAAATAAGTGGGTTAAATTCAAAATTAGATCGATGTTTGAAATATACAATATAGCATTATTTTTTTGAATATTATAGAAAATGATTTTATTTTCATTAATTTGTCACATTTTAAAGAAATGATTATATATTAATGTCTTTCCATAAATTCATTTATGATTTTCATGTTGCAAATAACATAAATTTACATAATATAAACTCTACAAATTTCTAATGACCAAACTATAAACTAAAAGCAAATATTCCTTGTATATAAAAAAAATAAAAATTAATCTTCACGAACATTCATGTTCCTAATCACACAACATTACACAAATATTTAATTTGTGAATTATTTAAAAAAAGTTATTATGTAGAAGAAATATGTGAAATACCTAATTTATATAGTATTTTAAGTGGGTTTAAAGGGTAAAAGGAAAAACCAAAAGTTTCTCCCATTTAAACCCTTTTTAATATAGTATAGACATATTAATATAAGGAAATTTTGTTTTTTAGTTAATAATAATTTATTCATTAGTAATCTATAAATTTATATCATGTAACATTTATATTATCAGCAACATGGAAATTCATATAAATGGATTTTGAGAAAGACAGTAGTATATTTTTCAACAATCTATTACTGATATAATAATGTCTAAAGAATGTATAAATTGATAAAATAAAATTATTTTTAATAATGTTAAAAAATCAATGTCGTATAATATAATTTCATGCTTCTAATTTTTAATTTAACGCATATAATCTTATGTTCACTATGTTCGAGTACTAAAATTTATCTTCTAATTTTTAATATATACAATATCTAAAATTTATCTTCTACATCTCTTATAAGTCGCTAAATAACAAATATTATATATAATGTGCAAGGTACATCATTTGGTGCGGGTCTCATAAAGTGTGATTGTTATGTTATTTAATTCAATGTCCAATAAAATTTAAAATTCATAAATATTAAATTTACTACATTATCTCTTACTTTATCAATACTACTTCTAACTTACACTTAGGGAGGAGAAATATTTTTGGACATAAATTGCCCTTACTGTTATATTAAATTCTAAATTGATAAGTCTTTTGATACTCTATACTAAAATCACATTTATCCTCTCAAATCGTCACAATATATTAGTTGTGAAAATTAAGAGACAAATTCATTTAAATAGATCAAAATTTGTTAAAGAATTGAATAAGTGAATAATTTGATATTAAAATTAATACTTCAAATCTGTTTTTATCTTTTTATGTCTATGATACACATAAATGAGACTACGAGTGGAAATCATTTTTTGGTACATGTCCTCACTATTATATGAAATTCTAAATTGATACATCTCCTGATATTCTCCCTACCAAAATTATATTACCTATTCCACTTTAAAAATATATGAGTTGTAAAAAAAATTCACAGATAAATTAGTTTAAATAGAAAGAATTACATCAAAAAATTGTATAAGTGAACAATTTAATAGTTCAAATCTTTTATACCTTTTTTACGGAATAAAATCTATCAACAAAATAGCAACAAGAAAACTAACTAACAAGAGTTAATATAAGCACCATGGCTAACTTCACAATACGATCAACGATGAAATGACAGATCTAGGAACATGTCAAACTGAGATATTAATTAAAAAAATTATTAAATATCTATAACAACACAAAACCTTTAACAAAAAAATATCATTAACCTTTAATAGATTGCATTCTTAGTATAATGAGAAGGTGATCAAACACTTTTATGTGTAGTCCCTATACGTATTTTCGTACATATTATTTACTATTTGGTTTCTTCAACACATGCAACACACGTACAGTTGACTAATAAGGAATAAGGGAAATGAATATGCTTAAGTTTTTCTTCTAAGTAGTTGGCGAATCAACAAAGAAACTAGACTTATCACGTGCAACGCACGTATGTTTCTACTAGCCCTACCATATCTAAAAGCATGCATTCCAAAAAATATTTACCAGAAAAAACTGTCCAATCTGATTTTGAAAATACCACATAGTCCTTCCTTCACAACATTGATAAGAATAAATACAAATTTGCCGAATCTAATTTTGAAAAATACCGCATATCCTTCACAACATTAATAAGAATAATTGCACAACAAAATAGTTTGAAATATAGAAGTTAGTAACATCACTAACATTTGTCCTGCATTAATTGAGAGTTGAATATTTGTCCTGCATTAATTGAGAGTTGAATATATGACACATCCGACATTGCTTCACTACATTAATGTTAATCAATTGCAAAACCAAATAATTAAAAAAACTGCATTATTTGAGAGAATTAAACCAACAAATTTATCATGTACAGATCTGCATTAATTGAGAACGGATGATATGAACAATTACAAACATCACTTGCTTTGGAAAGAAAATATAATAGTTAATAATCTCGTCTCAGAATAAAAAATTTCTTTGCAAGTAAGTCCTTTTCTCAAAAGACCCTCTAAACATTTTGAAACTCATATTGATGGATGACGAGGTAAAACTCTTTTCAAGGCATTATAAATTATTTGTTTCATGATTGTTGCTGTGCAACAATCATTTGTTGAAATCAACAAAGTCTAACTAATAGCAAACAATTATTTGGTAAATAACATATACTGCATAATTTGCTATATTGTATTATTCTTTATGTTTTTTTAAATTTCGTATTTATCATTCTGCAAAATATCATATTTTACATATATTATTGGCATTGTTGTAATTGTGAAGCCAACTTTCAACATTAAACTTCAAAGGGCTGAGGCACGAACGAAAAAAAAAAGAGATCATCCTCTTAAATCGTAAGTGAGGATGTTTTGACAACATCATAATTTTTTTTTAATTCTGATTATTCTGTTACTTCTTATAATAGGGGAGAGTCCACAAAGTTGACAATATGGGGAGACTTTGCAGAAAATGAAGGATGACAACTTGAGGATTTAGATTGCGATGCACAAATAATTTCAGTATCAAATGTGAAAACAAGCTTCTTCGAATGTATAATGTTATCATGAAACAATACAGTGTAATAGAACACTCAATTCAATATTCAGTATTTCTAATTATCACTTTATTTTTGTCTATAATCCTAGAGGAATAAGCCTAACTACAATAGTTGGAAGTCATATATCCTTCAACCTCTAATATTTAAATTTCCCTGATACATGCTAACAAAAAAGAAGAAAATGACTTTTACAAAAACATTGTTATATGTCAAGACAAAGAACTCATTTTCCTAGTCAAACTGGATCAAATGATAGAAGGAGATCGAGCAAGAAAACGCATAATTGTTCAAGAAAATTCTAGTATTGATGCTTATGGAACACAAGAAAAAATGAAAAGAAGGGCGGTTCTAGAGCGTAGTAAGAAAATCAAGATAGAAGAATGATGATGGTTTGTTTCACAATTTGAATGTCCTTGATTTAATAATAAAGATATGTTTTTCAATCATGAGTTTCCGCTACTTCTTCGTGACAATCATATTGGATATATTAGGTGTAACAACCAAGGTTGTCAGGATTGCGATCCTACTAGGATCGGTGGAAGGGTGTAGGATCGTGGATCGTAGGATCAGATTGAGAATCGTAAGATCCTACCAATTTTTAATAATTTATTAGTAAAAAGTATATTTATGCTAATAATACTTCAATACATTGAAGAAACTGATTATATAACATCAAGTCATCTAATTGTTAAATAAAAATAACATCAAGTCATCTAAAACAACATAATATTAAGTAGAATTCTCATACTTTTAAGTTTTCAAGGAAGAAATTTAATTAAACAAGTTCAAGACAAGTAAACTTAATAACATTTAATCATCAAAATGAATGTCATCATTGGTGTCATCACCATCAATCTCCTCATCACGTTCAGAATCAATACTTTCTCTAAGTTCAATGACTCCAATGGAGTCATCATTCATATCTTTTGAACCACAACCACCATCGAGATTTTGATCATCATCACTTACTTCAAGTATCTCCATGTCATTTCATTCTCAAAATTTTCAAGCTCATCATCTTCACCTAAATAAGGAAAACATGAATGTCATTATAGGTTAAAATAATCACATATTGATACACAAATAAAACTTACATGATTCTATTATACTCCTTGCAATAACATCTTTTTCCACCTCGTCATCATCACATGTTACTTGTTAAGCAACCCTATCAAGTATATCCAACCATTTTCCTGGTTGTAGGAGAGCTGGATCTTCTTTCTTTGTTATCCATTCATCATCAGATGGGATATCATCTAGACAAAGTTGCATGGGTAGACTCTCCCTTTTTATTTGCCTTTCTCTTAATTTCAAGTTGTACATTACAAACACCAAATCATTCATTTTTTACTGTAAACGGTTTCTTCTCTTTGAATGTACCTATAGGCATACAAATTTCATCTAACTCAAAAAAATTACTAAATACTAACTACATTAATAATTAACTACAACAAATAAAAAAAAAATTTACCATCTCAAAGGCACTCCAATTTCTTTCACATCCCAAAGAACTACAAGTAAAACTCAATATTCTAATAGCAAACTTTTTCAGTTCAGGACATTCATCTTCATATGAATGCCACCAATCAGGTGCATTTATTCAGAATTAACTTGAGTATAAAAAAGTTGTAAATTCTAATATCATATGAAATGTCAAGTGGAGAAATATTAACTGAGTTACAAAACCTGGACTTTTCTTTATTCTCGTCAAAACAACAGATTCTAGTCCAAATAACCTCATTGCATTTCTCAATGAATCAATTTGCATATCTATTTTCACCCTTTCATTTGAATCAACAACCATTCTTTGAAGACAATTATAAAGTCCGATCTTGATTTTTGCACTGCTTTGAATTCAGGGCTATAATGATAATGAGGACTCAGATAATAACTTGTTGCATGCAAGGGTCTATGGAGTTGGAGTTCCCATCTTTGATCGATTATATCCAGTATGGGCTTACAACTATAACAATGTATCATAAATTTAATTAAATGATTACACTTAAAGTCAAAATAAATGTAAATGAAGTGAACTATAAAATGGCTTACCTCTTTTGGACATTGTTAAAATTTTCTCGTATTTTTGTTCTTGCTCGATCCATTTCTTCGTAGATGAATCCCATAGGAGGTGACTTGTCTGAATCCACCATCTTAAGAACCTTGACAAGAGGCATTTCAGCCTTTAAACAAGCAATAACATTTGGCCAGAAACCATGACTATCTAAAACAATTGCTTGAATCTTTTTTCGATCACTAGTGCCCTCAAACCTACTAGATTTCCATTTGTTGGATGAAAACATTGTCATCAAAGCTCCCTTTTGCTCATTAAGGCAAGACAATGTTAAATATGTTGTAGCAAAACGAGTGACAACAGGCCTAATCAATTCTCTTCCTTTACTAAAATCTCTCAACCAAGTTAGAAGCAATGCCCGTGTGTATATGTAGGTAGTAATCCTCCTACCTTTTGCAATTGCTACTTGACGGATTTTGAGCTTTTTCTCAAAATCTTCAAGTATTAAATCTATGCAATGGGCAGCACAAGGTGTCCGAAACAAATTTTTTCTCTTCTCCATCAACATCTCACCAGCTAATTTATAGTTGACAGCATTATCAGTCACTACTTGAACAACATTCTCTTCAACAACTTTCTCCACAACCTCATTCAACATCTCAAAAACTTTGTCAACTATTTTTGAAATATTTGAGGTATCAATGGAGCACAAGAATACAATTCCTTTAGCACTATTAACTAAAAATTTCAAATAGATCTTCTCTTTCTATCTGTCCAACCATCACAGATAATTGAACAACCAGTTTTCTTCCATTCTTCCTTAAAATCTTCAAGGATAGTTAATGTCCTTGCCACTTCCTTTTATAAATATGTAACTTTAATTTCATGGTATGATGGTGGCTTCAAACCAATGCCATACTTACCAACCATCTCACTAGTATTGAAAAACCTTGCAATTTGTTGACAAATAGCCTCACGTTGATCTTTTTAAAAAAAATTGATTCCTTGTTGTTTGCTTCGGTCTTTTAAGAAAGCTCGTCATAGGATTTTTTCCTTTATCACTCTTTCTTAGTTTTTCAACTTCAACTACTATATCATCTTCATCCTCTGTATCACAAAGTTTTTTCCTCTTTTTGCAAGACTCTTCAACTTGATTTCTCAAAATATTTAAAAACTTTCTTTTAACCTCCACGGGTACATTATGACATGCCTCAACATTTGCTCTCATACCGGTTAAATGATGTTTAACGTGAAAAATACCCCCAGAATGAACAACATCACAATAATTGCATTTCACTTTCTTCAAATTATGATCAATTTCTATCCCATGTTCCCATCCTGGATCTAATCAGTTCCCAGATAAACTTTTTCTCTTATCATTCTTACTAGAGTTACTCTTACTTCCACTTGTAGACATTACTAAAAAAAATAAACGCAACCATGTAAGGACATCAGAATTTGTTAAGAACATAGAATAAAACACTAATTAAGAACAAAACCACAATTTAACCATGTCCAGCCAGATTCACAACAAAACAAAGAATTATACAGAGAAGAGAATAAAGAAAAACACTAGCCTCAGAACAAAGAAGAGAGTGAATATACGAATAATGTATTCAAATGCTACTGGACAGAGGAGAGAACAAAACAAGAACAGTACATAGAAGAGAGTAAAGAAAAACACTAGCCTCATAATAGAGAAGAGTGAATATGCAGATAATGTATTCAATTGCTACTGAACACAAAAGCATATGTCTAATCCCTGAACAAATGACTTAAATTAACCAAATAACTCAAACATTTTAAAGCAAATAACTCAAACATTAAAGCAAACAAATAATCAAATTAACCAGAATAAAACCACAAAATAGAACAAAGAGGAAAACATAAATTAACCAGAAAAAACACAAACAATAACTGTGAATCTGTGATTCTGTGAATCATGGAACATAACATAAATGAGAGAGAGAGAGAGAGAAAACCTTGATGTTGGAAAAAATGGAGAATCTCCAGTGGGAAGGATCAATCTTAGAAGCAGGACTGAAGGAGGCGAGGGCAACGCGAGAGATCCGGAGAGAAAGGGTTTTTTCCAAGAGAAAAGTGTGGGTTTGTGTGATTTATGAGTAACCCGTGCCTGACCCAAGCAAAAAAATCAGATGGTTCAGTGGATGTTTGGGATTGGTGATGGATCACAATCCCAGCCCGATCCTACACTCCAGATTGCGATCACAACCCGGTCCTGTAAAAAATGATTCTTACATGCGATTAAGATCTTTCATCCCTTGTAAGATCATAGTATCGTAGGATCGTGCGATCCGGATCGTGATCCTGACAACCATGGTGACAACTATAATTTAAAATATGATCATTAATTAACAAAGGACACATTATTAATGAATTCAACAAACATATATAACAAAAAAAAACAATGAATTCAGTTAAAATGGCTAACTTACTAAAAAATTATTTAACATGAATAGTAATCCACTGTGGTAGAAAATGATAATTTTTTAACATTAGGTTTGTTAACTAATAAAGAGGCTTATAACTTTCCCTCACATATTACTGAACATTATGTATATACTTCTTTTTTCTTATGGTTACGTCTCACATATTTTCCTCAAGCTTATTGACCAATAAGGTTATTTCATGTTTCTAAAATAAGCTTATTAGTAAGGTGTTTAGAATCATTTCCTCAGTCCCACAAGTCCTATATAAACACAAAAATTCATGTAAACACTCAGCATAGAACATTCAATAATTTGTATAGAAAGTAAAACTGATAAATTCTAAGCCCATCAAATAGATAACTTACCAACATGGGAAATAATTAAATATAACATTCAGATGTCTCTTCTTATCCAACTCTGTCAACTCCTCTTCCTCATCTTCTGGAGCAAGGATTTCATTTTCTTTGGTAGAGATGTCCTCTTGAACTATAATAGAAACTCAAAAAGTTAGAATAAGAAAATAATAGTTTTCACGAAAAACTATCAAGGAACAAAATTGTAGAAAACACTTAGGAAAGACATCAAACTTAGTCCAAAAATGTAACGGAATTTACCTCCTATATTTATTGTTACCAAAAACATTATTTGATATCATTACATTATACATGTATAATGATAGTTTGCATTTTAAATATAAAAACCCTTATAACGGTGCATTCTTCCCTTATAAATAGTATATCAATAGGGTAAGACACAAATAATAAGGGCTACTGAAATCTTATTTGAAAATTGAAATACAGAGCATAGAAATTTATACATAAGTTGGGCTATGGTCGGAAATCCTGCTTCTACAATTGATTTCTAATTAATACAAAGAAATGTAAGTGTATTATTGCTACTTTCTTTAAAATTTTAGTTATTTTTAAGAATGAAATGTATTTAGTTATTGTTAGAACCGGACGATACACAAGTTTGATCTTTTAGATTGATAGATTACTAGATTTATGTTCTCTTTAAATGAAAATTATAATGCATGTACAATTGTAACATAATATCAATTAGAGTGGATTAGAGAAGGTTAAATACCTGAAGCAAATGAGGATCAAGCTTTGAGACTAAATGGAGTGAGTATTTTTCTAGTTCGTAGACAACCAAATGATTCAATAAGTTTATGTCCTATCAGGTACTTGAGAAAATAAACACTTTAGGTTATAGAAACTCTATAGGTTCAAGAAAAATTACCACATGTAAGAGAATCGCAAGCTTAGGATTATGAGTACTCTAAAATTTATTGAAAGCTACAGATTTGAAGCTCAATTGTAGGAGTTAATAAGTTGAAGAAAATGAAAATCAATAAAGAGAAGAGTGAGAAATGTAAACCCTCTAGGAAGAAATGAGACTTTATAAAGAATGCAAAAGAAAACTAATCAAAAGCTTTTAAATAGAAAGAATGCATAATAGAAAAAAATGGAGGGGCTAAAGTGTAAATCAGACCACGTGTGAAATTCTTATAGAATAAGTTTCATGATTTCCCATACAAGCAATCAATGTGCACATAGAATAGGTTTCATGATTTCTCATACAAACAATGAATGTGAATCTGTCAAATCACTAGAACACAATACAATTTGAAGGATAAAATTGTACCAAAAATTAAAAGGAAGAAATTAAACACCTATCTATCTCACTAATACCACAAACTCTCTAAACCAAAGTGGTCCCCACCTCAAAGTGATAATGTAGACTCACTCATTCACATCATCCTCACGTGAGATAAAATTGAATAAAATTTTAAAGAAAGAACCTAGAAACAAAATAGATAGATTTGTATAAATATTAAAAGAAAGAAAAGAAATAATCGTCCATCTCACTCACCCACTTTCATGATTTCTCATATGCACATGCCAAATCACTGGAAACAATAAATGATAAAATTATATAAAAAAAAAATTAAAAGAAAGAGAATAAAGAACCATACATCTTACCAATGATGGTAAATCCACCACAAGTTTTTGATAAGTGCACGAAAACATATTTATTCATCATTTAAATAATAACATTTGTGAAAAGAAGAGATTATATATGACATTTTATGTAATTATTTCACAAATGTTACATTCAGATATTTATTTTGTTTTAATGTGTTTTCAGGTTATAAAAAATAAGCAACTTGAAAAGGAGTTCAAAATGGTCTAAAGCTCTACGTCTCCAGCTTCCTCCAAGTCACCATATGCCACCTTGTGATATTATCTTACCATCTTATCTTTTTAAAATTTGAAGATCAATTTATCTTAAGCATCATATTCGGCAGATTTGCACAGTCGAAGAAAAATGAACGTTCAATCGTGTTCCTGATTTTTATACAATGCAAATATTGTATGGTTGGAAAGATAAAAGATTAAGCTTTCATTAAATACTTTCCATATTTTTCGGCTTGTTCCAACATGGTCAAAAGTCAAGATAAATTCTGATCATATTTTTAAACCAGTGAAGGATAAGGATAAGGATGAAGATAATGATAAAGATAATGACCTTAGCTTATCTCATATTTGTATTAGAGTTCTTGAAGAGATAGTTTGGCTGACTTTGAAAAGAAGAGATACTAAGGAGATTGTTGTTGATTTTTATGAAGACTGAAGTGCACACACCCTCTATAAAATGGTTCACTCCCTAACCAAGTGAGAGAGAGATGATTTAGAGTTATTTTTTAATTTAGAAGTGTGTTCTTTAGTATCTCCATGTATAACTAATTTCTTTCTTTGGTTAAGGGCGATTTCAAAACCATAGACATGGTTATTAGTTAATAAATTTCAGAAATTTTCTTTCATCTCTCTTTCAGTTATGTTTATATTCCTTTTATTTCTTTATCTATAAATTCTTTATTGTTTACTTAAGTGCGCAATTAGGTGAGCATGTTAGTAATTTTATTTTTAGTTTAGAATTTTGATCTGTAATTGTCAATGCTTTCTAAACAAAAGTAGCAAATTGTTTGCATTGATTATGGGATATTTTCATTTGATTACATAAGGAATATAACTCAAGTTTTATAAACCGAACTTGTGTGTTTGTTGCTTGATTCAACCCATATCTTTCTTGATTAATTGCTTTCATTAAACTGGATTTAGAGAACTTGTTCTAGGTTGTTTAATAGAAAGAGTTTAAGTAAAGAACTTGTTTTACTTAACGATAAGGTAAGGAAAGATCAAGATAATCAAACTTGTGATTGTTTTAAGGTTGTTATTTTTGAAAGATTGAGAAAGTTATTTCTAATTATTGACTATTGTCATATTTCTAGAGGTGGAGAATGAATCCTTAACCATATTTGTTATCATATTCCTAACTCTGTAAATCTGTCTTTTCTTAATTCATGTTTCCAATTTTTTTTTTCTGCTTTGTTTACGTATCAAACAATCTTCAAACCCCTCATATTTTATTTTCATATTGTTTAGAGTCTCTATGAGTTTTCGTTCAATTTTGTTGAGTCTAAATAGGATTTTTAATCTCATTTTAATTTCTCATCAGTATAAAGTCTAGTGTTTATCTTGTATCGATAACACTTAATTAGAAACAATCTCTTACGAGAATGACCTTTGCTTGTAACCATACTCAATAACGACCATATTTATTGCAAGGATTTAAGTTGTTACACTTTTGTGCATGCCAAATTTTGGCGCCGTGTCGTCGGAGATTGTCTTGCCTAATTAATTTATTATTTTCTTTTGCTTTGTCTATTTTTTTATTCATCCTAATTAGTTTTTATTTTTAATTTTTCTAGTAATTTTGCATGAATGTCCAAGTATAGTGGAGAATAATAAGATCAATGAATTAAAAGGATCTTAGAATACACATCATCTATTCTTAGACCCAACAAGGAGTCCACACTTGTTCCACTTTCACCATCATCTTCACATCCAATTTTCATTCCATATATTGAAGTCAATCAAGCATTACAAACTTCCCTTTCATCTAGCTCATCACCAAATGACTTTTCAAACCATCCAATTCAAACCGAGAAAGAAATAGAAGAAGTGCGACAAGAAGAAGATATGACAATGAACAACCGAACACTCAAGGAGTTAGCAGCACCAACTCTAGAACAACAACCCCTTTGTATTGAATATTCCCGACTTCAAGTTGCATTTGAACTCAAATTGGGAATGATCCATTTTTTTCCAAATTTTCATGGTTTTATGGTAGAAGATCCAAACAAGCACTTAAAGGAGATTTCATCTAGTGTGTTCAAGCATTAAATCAACCAGTATCTCTAAAGAGCAAGTAAAGTTGAGAGCCTTTCCATTTTTCTTAGTGGATAGCGTAAATGAATGGTTTTATTATCTACCATCCGGCTCCATCACCACATGGAATGAGATAAAGAAGCTCTTTCTCAAAAAGTGTCTCCCTGCATCCAAGGCTGCAAATATTAGAAAAGAAATATGTGGCATTCGGCAACAAAATGGAGAGAGTTTATATGAGTATTAGGAGCGGTTCAAGAAGCTTTGTGCATCGTTCCCCCATCACCAAATCAGTGAGCATGATAGATACAATAAGTGGATGTGCTTTAGTGGATAAGACAACCATGGAAGTAAGGACTTTGATAGCTAACGTGGCGGCTAATTCACAATAATTTAGCACCCGATCAGATTTGCCACTAAGTAAGGTGAATGAGGTTGGTATTACAACCAACATTGAGCGATAACTAGCTAATCTCACCTCACTAGTTCAAAAAATCATCATGGGTGCAACTCAACAAGCAAAGATATGTGGAGTATGCCCTATGGTTGGTCATCCAACTAATATGTGTCCATTCTTATAAGAGGATAATTGGGAGCAAGCCAATGCTATAAGCGGATTTCAAAGGAAGCATGTGCCACAAAGATAAAAGTATGATCATTTCTCTAACACTTATAATGTTGGATGGAGGGACCATCATAACTTCAACAATTCAAAAATAGATAAGCTGCCCCGAATGTTAACTTCAATCGTCCACATATTTTCAACCAATCAAGGTCGCAAGAACCATATCATCCACGACAACAAACCATGCCTCAAGGCCAAAGTATGTCTCTTGAGTAAATAGTTAAATCTTTAACTTCTAACTCTTTATAATTTCAACAGGAGACAAAGACCACTATCAAGAACTTAGAGATAGAAGTGAGCCAATTAGCTACTACCATAGGCATATTGAAAGCACAAGGATTGGGAAAACTTCCATCCCAAACTTTCATAATCTAAGAGAAAATGTTAGTTCTATGACCTTGAGATGTGGGAAACAATTCGATGAAGTATCAAAAACACCAAAAACAAAAGGAGCACTCGTGGAAGAGCAAAAATAGAAAAGGGATTTGACCCTTGAGAAGGATAAAGCTACGACTCCCATAGAGAGTACTTCAACACCCAAGGTAACTTCTAAGGTTTTGATTTCTTCTAATGTTTATTCTCCACCTTTTCCTAGCAGGTTTGCAAAGTCTAAAAAGGAGGAACGTGAAAACGAGATTTTGGAAACCTTTCTTAAAGTACAAGTGAATATACCTCGTTTCGATGCAATTAAGCAAGTATTATGTTATGCAAAGTTCCTCAAAGAGTTGTGTACCACCAAACACCCTATCGATGGTAAGTGTGGGGGAGAATGTATCCGCTGTTTTGCAAAAAAAAGCTTCCCCCAAAATGCAAAGATCCAGGAAGCTTCACCAAGCACAATCGAGAATACGAAGCTTGATAAAGCTATATTAGATTTAGCAGCATCAATCAATGTCATGCCTTACTCTATTTATGCTTCTTTAAATCTTAAGGAAACTAGTGTAGTTATTTAACTTGTCGATCATTCTTATGTCGATCCAAAAGGTGTTTTAGAGGATGTTTTAGTGCATGTTGATGAGTTAGTTTTTCCCGTTGATTTATATGTCTTTGAAAAGGAAAAAGACTATTCACCTATGTCAACACCATTACTCTTAGGGAGATCATTCATGAAAACAGCCTGAACCAAGATAGATGTATATGATGGTACTCTAACCATGGAGCTCGATGACAAGGTTATGCGCTTCAATATCTTTGAAGCAATGAGGTACCCAAATGATTCACAGTCGTGTTTTTCAGTTGATATACTTGACTCTTTAGCACAACAACTTTTTGAGTTAATAAGTGAAGATGCATTGGAAATCACTATTGGAAAAAGCCTCGAGTTAGAAGATCCTAAAAAACTAAGAAGGGACGTGCAAGTTTGTGATGACATTGAAGATATCGTCGACTCTTTAGAATCATTGTCAAAAGCTCCAAATAGGAACAATGTTTCTTTTATTTCATTTCATTTATCTAACGAGAAACTTCTACCTTCTATTGTGCAGACCTTTACTTTAGAGATTAAACCTTTTCCAGAACATCTCAAATATGTTTACTTAGGAGAGAAAGACACGCTGTCGGTAATAATTGCAAGGAACCTCATGACATTACAAGAGGAGAAGTTAGTCCATGTTTTAATATATCACAAAACAGCAATTGGTTAGACAATAACTGACACAAAATGGGTTAGTCCATCCATGTGCATGCACCGAATTCTACTTGAGGATGGAACAAAGTCAACTAGGGAAGCTCAAAGATGATTGAATCCTCCTATGATGGAGGTTGTAAAGAAAGAGATCTTGAATGTGTTAGATGTTGATGTGATTTACCTAATTTGAGACAGCAAATGGGTGAGCCTGGTCCAAGTAGTTCTAAAAAGATCTGGTATCATCGTGGTTAAGGATGAATAGAATGAGCTAGTATTAACCCGTGTCCTAAACGGGTGGCGAGTTTGCATAGATTATAAAAAATTTAACTCTACTACTCGCAAAGATCATTTTCCTTTACCTTTAATTGATAAAATGTTAGAAAGATTGGCTAGTTTGGCACGTACATTTCATTGAGCAAATGTTAGAAATATTATAAAATTTTGCAAAATTGGCACACACGAAAGCATGCCAACTTGAATCCTTGTAATAAATATGATCGCTATTGAGTATGGTAGCAAGCAAGAGTCATTCCCGCAGGAGATTATTTCTAAATAAGTGTTATTGACACAAGATAAACACTAGACTCTATACTGACCTTAAATTAAAATGAGATTAAAAATCATACTTAGACTCGACAAAATTGAAAGAAAACTTGTAGACACACTAATGACACTCTAAACAATATGAAAATAAAATATGGGGGTTTGAAGACTGTTTAAACAAGGTAAACGAAAATAAAATTGAAACTGGAATTAAGGAAAGACAAATGTAATGAGTTAAGAATATGATAAGAAATATGGTTAAGGATTCATTTTGCACCTCTAGAAATATGGCAATAGTTAATAATCAGAAATAACTTTCTCAATCTTTAAAAAATAACACCCTTAAAACAATCACAAGTTCGATTATCTTGATATTTTCTTACCTTGTCGTTAAGTAAAACAAGTTCTTTACTTAAATTCTTTCCATTAAAGAACCTAGAACAAGTTCTCTATATTAGTTTAATGAATAGCAATTAATCAAGAAAGATATGAGTTGAATCAAGTAACAAACACACAAGTTTGCTTTATAATAATTGAGTTATATTCCTTATGTAATCAAATGAAAATATCTCATAATCATTGAAAACAATTTGCTACTTTTGTTTAGAAAGCCTTGACAATTACGGATCAAAGTTGTAAACTAGCAATAAAATTACTAACATGCTCACCTAATTGCGTATCCTAGATAGAGAAATCAAAGGAATATAAACATAATTGAAAGAGAGATGAAAGAAAATTTCTAAAATATATTAACTAATAACCATGTCCAGGGCTTCGAAATCATCCTTAACCAAATAATGAAATTAGCTACACATTGAGATACTAAAGATCATACTTCTAAATTAAAAAATAACTCAAAATCATATCTCTTTCTTGTTTGGGGCGTGCCCTCCTTTTAGAGAAGGTGTGTGCACTTCAGTATTCATAAAAATCGGCAACTATCTCCCTAAAATCTCTCATTTTCAAAGTCAGTCAAATATCTCTTCGAGAACTTTAACACAAATATGACTATTTGTCATTGCTCATGAGAAGAGTTTAAAGTTCAAACTTCAAGTTAAGAGATGGTAGAGTTCTTGCTAAAAGAGATAAGCTAAGGTCCTTATCTTTATCTTTATCCTTATCTTCATCCTTATATTTATCCTTCACTGATTTAAAAACGTAATCAGAATTTATCTCAACTTTTGACCATGTTTGAATGATCCTAAAATATGGAAAAATATTCAAATGAAATCTTAATATTTTATCTTTACAACTATATAAGATTTGTATTATATAAAAATCGGGAACACAACTGAACGTTCATTTTGTTTTGACAGTGCAAATCTGCCAATGCTTAAGATAAATTAATCTTCAAATTTAAAAAAGATAAGATGTCAAGTTAATATCACAAGGTGTAACATGGAGACTTGGAGGAAGCTGGAGGCAAAGTGCTGAGCTCCTTTTCAAGTTGCTTATTTTTTATAACCTTAAAATACATTAAAAATAAAATAAATATCCGAATGTAACATTTGTGAAATAATTACATAAAACATCATATTTAATTAATCTCTTTTTTTCATAAATATTATTATTTAAATTATGAATAAAATGCGTTTTGTGCACTTATCAGTTTCTGCACTTTTTTCGGAGGTAACCTAGTTACATGGAAAAGCAAAAAAATAATCAATAGTGACAAGGTCAAGCGTAAAAGTGAGTATTGTGCCATGGCATCCACTGCTTGCGAGTTAATATGGTTGAAGACCTTGCTAGGAGATCTGGGGATCAAGTATACAACCCCTATCACATTACATTGCAACAATCAAGCAACCGTGCATATAGCTGTCAATACAGTCTTCCATGAGCATACGAAACATATTGAACCAACTTGATCAATTAGACTATACAGGGATCAAGTTCAATCTAAACTCCTAGCAACTGCCTATGTCTGATCTTATGATCAATTAGACGATACATTCACCAAAGTTCTTTCTTTCGCTCAGTTTGATCGATTATTATCCAAGCTTGGCTCAAGACATTCCCCTTGAACCAACTTGAGGGGGAGTATTGAAGTTGGGCGAATGATGCCACGTCCTTTTATTTTCTTCCAAGCCTCCTTTTCTAGTTGTTATCATTTGTTCTGGTTGTTATAATTAGTTCTCGCGTTTCTCTTATCGATGTAGTAAATGTATTGTTTTACCTTTTAGTCTTTTTCGTTAGACTTTGGTTTTGGCTTTATCCAAAAGCTAAAATTCTGCTTCTTTTTTCCTCTCAGTTTTTTTTAATCTCTTGCATTCTTTTTCCCAAATATTTAATATTAAGAACGATTCTTCATCTTCCCAGACATTGCAACACGTATCTTAACAACATTTTAAGATGAAACAACTATTAGAATATTCCAATAACATGTGTATCTCACAAACTTGTTACAAACTCATGTGCGACCATGTGTTTGTAACTAGTTCAAAAATTGTAATAGATAACTCTCTTTAATAAATAATTAACAATTAAGGCCCTTAATTTATATAGATGCAAAAAAACTCTATTTCAGTTTAATATTTTTTAATTATATTGAACTTACTATTTGTCATTAGTAACTAACTTCCTGTTACAAAAAAAGTAATAATAAAAACCCACGTCCATCTTCTTCAATCTCACCATGAAAGTTTTTTGGGAGTGTTTTCAACCAATTTTACAGCTCAAAGCTTTCAAGATTTTCACCTTTAATCAGTATCTTCTTCGAACCCACGTCCATCTTCTTCAGTCTCTACCATCGACTCCAATTTTTTCCTCCCCTTTAATCAGTATCTCCTCCAACGACCATCTTCACTAGTAAGCTTCAATAAAACATTTGATTAATAGTGGGAATGAACGATTAATGGTTGCATTTTTTAATTGAGCTTTCATATGTGACTTTGTCTCTCTATCTCTTTCCCTTTCTCTATTTTTCACAGTGTTTTAGCATTAGGCTTCGTTTGTTGGAATTATGCATAAAGAGGTATGTTACTCTATTTCTCTCTCTTTCTTTGTATGTCACGTATTCACCTTGGCCACATGATTTTTATTCTTATTTTAATATATAAACTTGTCCTTTTAACTATGCTTAGGTAGCTAAGACTCATAATTACAAATCATGGGCATGTGGTTATATTAATCTTATTTTAATATATTAAACTTATCTTTATTTTTGTTGAAGTAGGTAAATCTCATAAGTGTCAAATCTAGTTATTAATTATTTATATTTTTCATGTGAAATAGTCTAATTTATCAATGTGAGACTCATATTTGATGGATGTGATAATTGTAAGTGTGTATATAATGAGTGCATCTATATTAATTAAATTCATAAAATATAAAGAGAATCTTTGGTGTTCAAATTGAAACAATTGTGTTATTTTTGAAGTAGAATGTATATAGTAGCTCTCAAAATTCATGTCCTCTTCTCCCTATATCTATATGTAATAGACATATTTTACTTTTGGTGAAGTTGAACATTTTTAATTCTAGTATTCTCTATTTTTTTCAGATGTCGATCCCTATTGTTATTTTGTATCATGTGCATTGGAATGTCACCAAGGAATTTGTTTATTATAAACTGAAATCATTATTGATTGATGAAAACTCAAATTATAATGATTTTATTGATTTGTTGGTGTCTGAGATTGGTTTAGAAGCTCAAGAAATTTAATCATATGTAAATTTAGAATATGGTGCTTTGAAGATTAAGGATGACTCTGGTGTTAAGTAATATTTGACTCTAATTGAGAATGAGAAGGGTTTAAATATCCTTTAATCGTCTCTAGTTCTGTTAGTAGTACAAACATGATTATGGAAGCTATTGATGTAGCACATTCAGTTACTCATTTTAGCTCATCTTTATCTATGGTGGCTGAACCAATCGCAAATGATAATGTTTTTTGTTGAGGATATAGATGTAAAGAATCTGCCTCCATCTTTTGTTATTATGAAACAACAGATTTTTTCTAGTAATGATGTGTTGATAAAAGCATTGAAGGTTATTACGGGCAATTTTAAATATAGAACTATAAAGTCAAATCATTCTCGTTTGGTTCTTCGTTGTGTGCATGATAATGATCTTTGGATTGTTCGTAAGTATGTTATTGACCATAGTTACTCTTTGGTAGTTGTGCATAGTGTGTCATCTTCAAGCCACTTCTTCAATCATTAGTGAGTTTGTTAAGGGTAGGTACATGACTGGTGTTTGGGATAGTACTACTCCTAAGGACATTGTAGATTATATGTGTTGCAAACATGGTGTGGAAATAAGCTATTATAAAGCATCAAAAGCAAAGCATGCTGCATTGGAGTTAATTCGTGGATTTCCGAAGGAGTCATATGCAGTTTTCCTACATATTGTGTTGCTTTGAAAGAGAATAATCCTGGTAAGTAAAGTCTTGACTAATATTTGCTTAGATAATGTGTCTATGAACATAAATGGTCATTTATTTAATGTTTGTTCTTTTTAGGCATTATAACTTTTCTTAATAGTGATGATGATGGAATCTTTAAGTATTTTTTATGGCTTTGGGTGGCTCCACTGTTGGTAGTCGACATTGTAGGCCAGTTATTATTTTAGATGGCACATTTTTGAAGTGTAAATACTTTGAAACTCTTCTTATTGCTTCTATGTTAGATGGAAATGATCAAATATTTCCTCTAGCATTTGGAGTAGTTGATACTGAGAATGATAGGTCTTGGGGATGGTTTCTTTAGAAGCTACAATGTGCATATGATGATCATGAGCAATTTGTGTTTATATTTGATTGACATTGCAGTATAACTGAAGCTGTGGCTAAAGTGTTTCTTGATGTGAAACATGGGTATTGTATGCATCACATGTTGATGAATGTTAAGACGATTTGGAAAAGTTCAGCTATTGATAGCATTTTTTTCTTGTGTTCTAAGGCGTATCGTTTAGATGATTTTGAGCGATATATGTGAAGACTATAATCGATTAGTCCAGGCATTCAGAGCTATCTAGAAGATATTGGCTATGAGATTTGGGCGCATTCTCATTTTGTTAGACGCAAATATAATATAATAACCTCTAATATAGCTGAGAGCATAAATGTTCTTTTCAAATATGCTAGAGAATTACATGTTGGTTGTTTCATTGAACATATTAAAGCGAAGCTATAAGAATGGTTTTATGATCGAAGAACGACTGCTAGTTACACTATTACGCCATTAACTATGTGGGTTGAAAAAGAGTTACGGTTGATGTTTACCGCGGGACGTATCATGTTGGTAAGTTCATTTTTAATTTGTTTTAAGTTTATTCTTTTAACTTCAAAATTTTGTATGTTATTGTTACTTTATTATCTTTTAGGTATTATTGGTGGATATTAAAAAGTTCCAAGTTGTGGATGGTTCTATTCACTATATTGTACATTTGCAAGATATGAATTGTACGTGCAGAATGTGGATTTGGATGAGATGTCGTGTGCACATGCTTTTGAAAATTTTTATACTCTCCTGAAAATAGGAGAACTATCTGCAACATACTCTTAGTGTCTCTTTTATTTTGAATAAAAAAATATGTTGGGATTAATTATATGCTTACGGCTCGTTAACACTTTTTTAACCAGAGATGCAGTGAACTTTGTTGCATATTTGTTATTGCATTTTATGAATTTCCTTGAAATATATATAGATTTTACTAAGTTGTAATTAATTTTGATCTTGGTTCAACAATAATTTTTTTTTAACTATATGTTAGAAAATTGTAGTAGAGTTTTGACTATAGATTATGGATATGTAACATTAATGATACCTATAAAGTATGTTGTTAAAATTTAAGAGGAAATAAAGTTATTCTTTTCTAAAATAAGAAAGATGTTCAAATACGAGCATCTCAAAACTAAAGCTTTAGTAAGTCTTAACAAGCCATATAAAGTAACAATCAACTACTAATTACTCATAATAATCGAAAATTAAACTAGTAGATATCTAAATAAAGTATTAGTTCTCAATCTTCAACAATACATCAATGAAGTACTAGTCATCTACCTCATCTAATTCATTTCTAACATCCAAATATCCTTCGAAACTTTTAAACATTCTACATCCAGATATCTAAAAAAGTTATGTAAGTTATTTAAACTTTTCAAATATATCAAACAACTTTCATTACCTCATCTAGGTATTGCATTGTCTCTTGTGAAATAAAATCGAAGGAATGTGGCCTAATTATGGGGACTTGTTGCATAGGGAGCTCAACATTGTCATGTTGTTGCTTTGGTTTCTCCTCGTCAGCTACTGATCCAAAAGCAGTTGCGTGTGGAGAGATTCAAAATCGAGGAAGGTTTTATTAGTCTCTTTGATTGAAATCTCTTTTTCTCGTATAGTCTCACGAGCCTCTTCCTTTTTTGTTTATTTTCCTTCATTCAAAGATTCAAAATATTAATTATTCAAAATGTTATATAAACGCTATATTTACACTCTGTTAAAAAATTGTTTTCAGACATAACGCCATTCATTGCATCCTTGGTGTGGATTAATATTCCCTTCTCCAAATTTGTAGCAACATGAATATAAAATCCAAGAGAAAAACAAGTATACAAAAATGAGTAAAGTGATATATTTATTGATCACTAAAAAGAATAATCACTTTTGTAAAAACATATTTTTTTTAGTAATTAGAGTTACAGTATGCAAAAATAGTAAAAAAAACATCTTATATCTCTCGCAAAGAGATATTTACAGGATGTAAAATACTACTTTACAGACTTACTTCATTCATTACAGCCTCAGTCAATATCTCTTTCCCTTTGCCTAAATTTCTAGTAACATTAAAATGTACTCATTAGTTTTAAAGAATTGGAATCCATTCTTAGGAAATCAAGCATTAGTCACTTGATGACACAACAAAGTTAACTGATAGCCTGATTCAATCTAAAAGCATCAAACATTGTAACTATAATTCCGAAATCCAACAGAAAGCCGAAGTATACAAAATAAATAAAGAAGAAACATACAGTCCATATGACCGATCATATTTTAGGTTAGAAAACTATTTAAGCTTAGTTAAGTGAATATTTACTACTTACTTCATTTGTTACAACTTATGCATTTCTTTTCCCCCAACTTTTCCATCAAACTTAACCTGCACTCATAAGTTTTATACAATATATTTCGGCAATATGTTCCAAACTCATTTATGCTAAAACTAATTATTGTATTACTACTCTTACTTCAAGAACATATATTACAAGTCTTACATTGTCCATTTGATGTTGATTTGGACTTGTTCCTCCAATGTCCACATTTTCATCATTTTCTCCTGTTTTACATTATGCGTAAGTAATATTTTTTTAAGATTTGTAAACTTTTTTCTTATGATAAGTTAACAACAATTTACTTATTGTTCATACTTACATTGTTTTGGTTTTCACCATTTCCTTTTGGTGTCTCCATGTGGGAACCAACAGATTCATATCATTCACTGTTGTAAGCTTCACCCCTTTTGACATTTTCCTGATAAATGTTCCTCTAATAAATAAAATTATTAATAGATTTCAATAATATTTTGTTAATAGTATAGTGAGTTTTCATACATGTTCATCTTGTTTCCATTGTTGTCATGCTTAACATTTTCTCAAAAATCTCAACATGAGATTTCTCCGAGGTCTCCAACTTGTATAGCATCTTTTTCATATCAGGTTCCACCCTAATATTTGGTGGGATGGGTGTACGAATTAAATTCTCAAATGAGTCTCCACCGGGCTCTCCACTTCTTGAGTCTTCTTCTGTATTTTGATTAGAAGCTCGTCTTCATTTGTTGAATGGACTCACGTATGTGGCTGCCCATTCTTCTTCAGTTGGTTGCAATAGTTTGATCTGAAACTGTAATTTATTTTTCAATGTTAGTTACATATTTGCTTGAATATATCAAAACTAAAATTCAAAATTAATAATGCAAAAATATTAGTTGTAAATATAGGTTACTTACATCGGTGTTCCAAAAATGTATCTTTCTAATCCTCTCCAACTTGGCTGAATGCTTGATTTCCAATTACATAGGCGAGGAAGTCCATTCCTGACTTTTGTTACACATTTTGAAGGCCCCTCAGAGATGGATGATAGGACCTTATATGCCCATATGACTAATGCAAGGGGGAATCTTCCCAATGCTGTCCTTTTTGCATCGCGGGAGTCAACAAACTTTTATATGAACTCAAGCGTGATTTCATATGAAAGCCACCCCATGGGAAACTATTGAACACCTCATCATCATCAACCATCCTCAAATGATCTATACTTATCTTTGTTTTTCATGTTTTGGAAGGAGCAAAGTTTCTAAACAGTATATCTTCGCCAATTTAACCTTGTTCTCAACTTTCTCTGAACTTCTTTGCTTGGATGAGATTTAGTGATTTTTTTAATGTTGTTATCACTAATGGCTTTGAATATAGAACTATGCGCTGCAAAGGCGTCCACTTTGTTCTTGGGATCAACATTGTCCACTCCTACAAGGTTGCAAATAACAATTATTCATTTTAAATATGATTAAACAGTATAAACATATTGATTGACAGCATGTTAACTATATGTTTACCAGCTATATAATTGTCTTTACTTGTATAAGTATCTCATTTTGTATAATTTTTGGCTCATACTTTCCTCTACGTTGGCTTTCTTGTTCATTTTTATCAGATTCTTCATGGGGCATTCATCAAGATTTTCACATTCAACCTGATGAAACAAGGATATTTAGTAATATACACAACAAATATACAATTTTAATAGTAGTAAACATGCATTTTGATCTACTATATTACATCATTGCTTATATTGTCCTATGTTCTATTATTCAAAAAACATTCAGACGATTCTTTTTCAGAGTCTAACATTTGAAGTGTTGTTTCTTTTGATTTTTTGCATTTTGCTTTTGAAGATGTGGCATTAATTTGTAACCTTACGCTCCATCTTCTTTTTTACGGATGCTCTTACTGCTATACAATTTNTGCTCGCTCCATAAGTGATTTTGAGAACTCTCTCAGCCTCATGGGCACATCACGTTCTTCTGGGTTTAAGTCATCAATGATATGTATAACATGCTCTCTTTCACATCCGTCATTCCCGTTATACTTATGGAACTTTGGAGGCACATAGACGAATGTGTATGGCCTCATCACCAACTCATATGGGTAAGAGGTACATGAGTCCACTCTGGTCTTGCTCAAGTTGATCTTGAGCTTCTCCATCTCCAAAATTTTCTGAAAACGCCTCCCTAATGATAAAAGAGCCTGGGTCAGCATCGTCGATTGGGCTATCACGAGCCGGTGTAGTTCGTGCACAGGCTTGCAGGAAGGTTGTTGGTAGGATAATGATGTTTGTGTGGTCATTTGAGTGGCCTACATTCTAGGCACTGTTTGCCATCTCAGATCTGGATGAGCACCTAAGTTGTGGGGGTGGAATGGGAATATCGACGTCAACTTGGCTTCGTGTGGGGTGGGACGACATGGATACCAGGTGGTGGTGGAAGAGGGTTTTTGGCAGCCGCGAGGAAGGAGATTGGTGAACCCATAAGGTTGCGACTCTCGGTGTTAGAAGCCTCCAGATCCCTGATGCCCATATGACTAATGCAAGGGGGAATCCTCCCAATGCTGCCCTTTTCTCATCCCGGGAGTCAACAAACTTTTATCTGAACTCAAGCGTGATTTCATATGAAAGCCACCCCATGGGAAACTATTGAACATCTCATCATCATCAACCATCCTCAAATGATCTATACTTATCTTTGTTTTTCATGTTTTGGAAGGAGCAAAGTTTCTAAACAGTATATCTTCGCCAATTTAACCTTGTTATCAACTTTCTCTGAACTTCTTTGCTTGGATGAGATTTAGTGATTTTTTTAATGTTGTTATCACTAATGGCTTTGAATATAGAACTATGCGCTGCAAAGGCGTCCACTTTGTTCTTGGGATCAACATTGCCCACTCCTACAAGGTTGCAAATAACAATTATTCATTTTAAATATGATTAAACAGTATAAACATATTGATTGACAGCATGTTAACTATATGTTTACCAGCTATATAATTGTCTTTACTTGTATAAGTATCTCATTTTGTATAATTTTTGGCTCATACTTTCCTCTACGTTGGCTTTCTTGTTCATTTTTATCAGATTCTTCATGGGGCATTCATCAAGATTTTCACATTCAACCTGATGAAACAAGGATATTTAGTAATATACACAACAAATATACAATTTTAATAGTAGTAAACATGAATTTTGATCTACTATATTACATCATTGCTTATATTGTCCTATGTTCTATTATTCAAAAAACATTCAGACGATTCTTTTTCAGAGTCTAACATTTGAAGTGTTGTTTCTTTTGATTTTTTGCATTTTGCTTTTGAAGATGTGGCATTAATTTGTAACCTTACGCTCCATCTTCTTTTTTACGGATGCTCTTACTGCTATACAATTTCAAAGTTTATAACAAATCTTAAGTAAAACAAGTTTTTACAGAATGTAAAGCCTATGTTTACAAGTCATGTAGCCATATTATTATGTTTACATCATTTCAACTACATTGTGGCTAACATTATATCTTATATACTTACATGTCATTTATTCTCTGTCTATTAGTAGATGAAGATGGATCTTCTCTTGGTTTCGTTACTTTCCTTGGAGAATTTTTCTTTGAAACTTTTTTCTTTGATCCTCTTTGAGTTCTCAATAGTGCGTTTTCCGATTGCGTACATGATTTATGTCGTCAAAAAAAGAAGAAGCTATAAATTGGTTTAAAACTCAAATGAAGTCTTAAAATTCAAATCTGATGTCTACAATTATACTTAAGAGTATCGTAAACATTATTTTTTCCACTTGTTAACACTATTTTTACCCTATTCTATGCATACACTACATAATTATCACTTCACAAATATCAGGATTTAAACATAAAATAACAAAACAGTATATAAATCAGCTACGTGGTAATGAAATCTGACACAAACTGTGAGATGATACGATTTAGAGAATTGTAATCACACAAGGAATAAGCATAACGAGCAGACAAACAATATATTGAGATATCCAAAAAGAAAAAAAAGAAATTTATTCCTTAGAAGACATAATAAACAGAATAGTAACTGAAACTCATAGGGTGACTGTGGTGGGTTTATAGTCGATTACAATGACTTTATCCAAGTAGGGAAGGGAGATGTTAGCAAATTCAACATGTTTAGGTTGAAAAGCTTTGTTGTCTTAACTAAAGTTTAAGAACTCTTGAGTAAACTAGCGTACACGAGATACATTCAAGTGGTCTCGATCGATACAATATAGATAGGCCCATTACTTGTGTCATCCTCCTAAAATACGTAGGAAATACTAATAAAAGCATAAAAATGTAAGAAGAAAATCCTTTCATTCAAACTGTTTCGTTGAAAATCCAAAATCTGAGAGCAAACGAGCATAATAGCAGCGATATATACTAAAGAAATTTATTCTCATCAAATAATTAAACTTAGAACAACCCTAAGGTGAGAAAATACAACAAATAGCACCACAATCAAACATCAACATGCAATTTTCTCAACAACCAAAATAGAGCAAGTAGAACTTCTGAATTATCAAAATAAATTAAAAAAAAAATCAAATTATTATGTTACCTGGTGACAAACACTGTGAAAATCAGTGGAGAACAAGATAAAATTCTTGAAAATAGGTTTTCATAAGCAATCTATTGAAGAAATCTAGTGAGAAATTTCGGTGGTTTTGATTATGGATGAGTTTCACGGCGGTTGGGGAGGGTTTCTTGGTGGCTGCTCTTGGTGGCTGCCCGCGATGGTTGGGAGAAACAAATGCGTGGCTCACGTAATCAAACTCACATAATAACATGCATCCGCATGTCATAAATACAATCATGACATAACATAACTGAACTTGACATATAACATAAGTGAAATAAAGTAACGTACTTGATCATGACATGACTTAACATAGCACGCAGATAACACGTATCTCAAACAGAATCATTTAACAATCTTAATCATATCTTGGCTTGTCATATCCTCTAGTTAACAACCAAATCAGAATTGATCACACGTTACTGAAACACATCATGATGAATTGGGCAACAAAACAAATGGCACACATCGGGCGATGAAACAGATGACACTCATTAGGCGACAGAACAGATGGCACTCATAGGTGATGAAAAACGTGAACAGATGGCACCTCATGAGTGACGGAAAATATTTACACATGACACCCAATGAATGACCAAAACATGAACATATGACACCCTATGTATGACGAAAGCGTGAACAGATGACATCTCATTCGTTTAACAGAACATAACGTGAACAATCATGATTCCTTGTTAACTAAAGGTCATGCTTAACTTCATATTTTGCTTAATTACTACTTGAATGAATGAACTTCATAACTTGCAGAATCCAACGTACGACAATAATTAATCATATAATGCATACTGATACATATAACACAATCAAACATGATAACATACTCAGACATTTATCTCATGATAATCACATTAATAACTGAACAGAAATCAATTATCAAAGTGTTAATGAAGTATAATAATTATCAAAAAATGGTTAAACAGAACGTAACATGATTATAGACAATTAAAGCTGATGAGAATAACACATATTACATTTATCACACGTGGGTAACATTACAATGTAATTTCACTTACACAAAGTATATATGTTTATAACAATGAGAGTCACACCATTATATAAGCCCATTTACCTGAAGTGGAAGAATGAAATAAACAATTAATGACCTGAAATCCAAAAGAAATATAATCACTAAATTGTTTGGAAATAAAACAATATAAACACATTTTTAATATCCTAAAATAGAAAATATAGATTTAAATAAAAAAGTGCAAAACGGTCAGAACGAGGTCGGAAAATAATATATCGGGTCCAGAGTCAAAAGATAAAGCTTCGGGTTAATGGTTCAGACCAGGCTGATTCGGACCAGTCTGGTTCGATTTTATCTGATAGACTAGTCCAGACCGATCCGAGTAAGCTGAACCGGTTCGGTTCATGATGAACCGGTTCAGAACAGAGCAACTGGGTGCAAGACCCAGTTGTATAACAGAAAGCATGATAAATAGGGAGGAGAAGAGAGAGAGAGGGAGAGAGAGAGAGGGAGAGAGAGAAGGAGAGAGAAACAAAGAGGGGAAGAGAAACAGTGAGGAAAACTGATAGGGGAAGAGAGAGAGGGATGAAGAGAGAAGCAGAGAGAGATAGAGGTAGAGAGAGAAACAGAGGGCGAGAGAAAGGGAAACATAGAGAAGGGGAAAAGGGGCCTCGGTGATAAACCACCAGTGATGGAAGAAGAAAAAGGGGGCGAGAGAGAGAAAGAGAGAGAGAGAGAGAGGGATGCAAAGAGAGTCAGAGAGAGAAAATGAGAGAGAGAGAGAGAGAGAGAGAGAGAGAGAACGAGAAGGAGAAAGAAATAAAGAGGGGAAGGAAGAAAAAATAGTGAGGGAATGAAGAAAGAACATGGGGATAACTGAGAGAGAAAAACAGAGGGAGGGAGGGAGAGCAACAAAGGGTTACAGAGAAGTAGAGGAAAAAAGAAGAAAAAAACATAGAGGGAAGAAACAGAGAGAGGAAAATGAAGCAAGGACGAGAGAGAGAGAGAGAGAGAGAGAGAAAAAAACAGAGAGAGAAAGAAATTAAGAAAGAAATCAAGAAGGAAAGAGAAGAAGATTACCCAAATTCAATTAGAGAGAGACCAACGAATGATAAGAGTTGCTGGCTGCAGGTGGCTGCGTGGGGGAGGAGAGGCTGCGAGGGGGAGGAGAGGGCTCCGAGAGAAAAAATTGTTGTTTCAGAATATATATATATATAATAGGTTAAAGGTTGGCTTAGGGTTTATATGCATGTAGTGTGAGTGATTTTCAATTGAGGGTTCAGATTTCATAATCAAGAATAAAATAGGATTAGGATAATACTAGGGTATACATAAGCATATGATGTGAGTGAGCTAAAATTTTATAATATAAATTAAAATTCTTTTAAAATTGAATAATTGAAATTTAAACTAAATCATATATAATTTAAATTATTTTACCAAAATTATAAATAATCACTTTTTAAAATCAAATTTTAAAATCATTTTATCTTTGAAATCAATTTTACAAAAATGCCCATTTACGAAGAGTCGGGATATCACAATTCTCAACATTATATTTGAATTCTTAAATTACCCTCTACATATATAATAATCAAATATTTAAAAAAACTAAGATAACATACCTTAAAATGAATAAAATAAAAACAAGACCATGAAAAAATGAAAAATTATTAGTTAAAGCATACAATGAAAAAATATAGAGTTTGAAGCAACTATATATCTTTGGAAGAAATATAATATTTTTATGAGTTCTACAAACATACATATTGCTCTATATCAATTCTCTTTGCACATTTTTTAACTATATACGTTTACCGTTTTTCATATTTTTGGATAATTTATTAATTGAATTTTTATTGTTTGATTTATCGTGTGTAACGCGTGTTATGACTAGTAGTATAAAAGGAAAATGGGTGGTGACCGTGGAGCCAAACTACAATTCTGTAATTAAGTGTGTAAGGAATTTTTTAGTTGAATTATTTTTTTAGTTTCTATAATTAAATGGGTAAAGAATGACTTTTATTAAGTGTCAAAATGTAAATAAAGAAAGTGAAGAAGAATGTGTAATAGTGTATGACACTCCACTCATCTTATTCAAGATATTGTAACATTTTAACATTTAATTTATATTTGTAAATAGGTAAGATAATAATTTAGTAACATTTATGAAGAATGATGAGTTAGGAGAATGAAAAGACTTTGGAGATTGAATGGTCTTGAAAGTCAATTGGAGAAGTTGGAGAAGCTTCTCAAGAATTGAATGAATGGTGTAAAAAGATGACAAGTAACATAGAGCTATTTTTAAAAGGTATTTGATTTCATTATATATGTTATACAATTGTCTTTTATTAAATGTGTTTAGGAGTTTTCGGATGATCTGTGATTTGAGTGACCTACTCTATGAGAAGTAAGTCTGGAAACGTGAGAATAATTATGACTGGAATGGTAGAGGACAAACGCTTTAGCACGACCTCTGGAAGGTGACAAATGCATTTCGTGCTCTAAGTTTGAAGAGAACACGAGTATGAAGTATTCTCTGGGTTTTTTTACCTCAGGGAGTGTGAAATGATGGTCCCTCAATGACACCAAGGACCTCCTTATATAGACAGAGCTAAGTGAGGACCACAAATGCACCCTTTACGACGATTTGAATCATTAATAATAAACGCGGACACGCCTAAAACATGACCACACTTCACGCTCTCGACTAGTCGTGCCTTCGCGACATCGAGCATCCACATAACCAACTCACAAATGGAAGGTTTGAACTACTATTACCAGCCAGGAGGCTTATGCACCAATACACCACTGAGGCTTCTGCACTAGCACACCACCAAGGCTTCTGCAATAGCACACCACCAAGGCTTCGGCATTAGCACACCACCAAGTCTTTTGCACCAACAAACCACCAAGGCTTATGCACCAGCACACCATCAAGGCTTATGCACTAGCACACCATCAAGGCTTATGCACCAACACACCCCCAAGGCTTGCACTACCCCAACCACCACCTTCGACGACCTCCCTGGTGACGGTGCAAAGGTGCATCGTGCCCTTTGACCATTCTTCATCAGAAGGGAGTGCATCTAAGGTGCCTAAGGAGACCTTACCCTTCAAGGAGATTTTCCTCTCTGGGTACGACAGAACTTTATCCTAATCCTACCAAACCACAGACCCCAAATAGTTCTCAGTCAAGGAATAACCTTCGAGCATTTGTCACTAAGCTCAAAGGTGCATCATAACACTTAACATATAATCTCAACGATGGGCTCATCATATTTATAAGTCCAGGGGGAACCCTTACACATGTGGTCATCGAGTATGCTACCTTTATACTTAGGCGACATGTCCCTTACAAACATTTTTACTATTTATCCAACTTCAGTCTTATCGTGCCACGTAGGCACCACCCGGGCATGTCTTTAAGTGCTACATGTATATCCTGACATGTCATTCATGATGATGTGGCCCGCTATTTACATTAGCCCAGGTTCAACGTTAAAGGTGGAGCAATCAACCTTGGACACATTCACACTAATTACGCTTCTTATTCTACATAGTTTCATAGATTAAGGGTCATCGTAATCGTATTAAATACACCAAAAGGTGTGATACGAACCTCTGTGAGTTGGCCTCGGACTGGATGCGTTCCTACATCTGCGCATGTTGGAGACTATAATAGCGGCGGCTAAGAACCTGAGGTTCATGCCTTTGAGAGAGAAATTTAGGGAATCATGTATGTATTTGAGAGACTGCAGTAGCGGCGCCAGCGAAGGTAAGTAACAAACACCACAGCTTGCTAGAACTTCACTCCAGTACTCCATGCAAGGTCATTACATGCTTGCTTTCAAAGCCTTAGCTTTTTTTGCTTGTATCTTCATTTTTTGTATTCTTCTATACTTAGCGAATTTTGCACACCTCGGCTCACTAGTCATAATTCAATAAGGAAAATAGTAGTAAGGTTTATAATCCTTATACATCTTTTGTTTGCCCATCTACTTCCGCTGAAATGTCTTTATTACATTTCAAGAACAAATTTTACTGAAACGTCTTAAAGGCATTCCATGAACAAGATTCACTGAAAAGTTTTAAGTGCATTTCAGGGACAAACTTTGCTGAAACGTCTTAAATGCGCTCCAGGAATAAACTTTGCTGAAACATCTTAAATGTGCTCTAGGGACACACTTTGTTGAAATGTCTACAATGCATCCTAGGAACAAACTTTGTTGAAACAACTCAAATGTGCTCTAGGAACAAACTTTTCTAAAATGTCTTAAATGCACTCCACGAATAAACTTTCTTGAAACGTTTTAGATGCATTTCAGGATAACAAACCCGTTATAATTTTTGAGCCATTTTTATCATCATAAAAACTGAAGTAAAAATTACAATGCTTTATGTATTTGAAGTTGACTGTCGTCGGTATCACTTGGTGCGTTTGAGGGTCAACACATCGATGATGTCCACTATCAATTATGGAAGTGGTCTCATGTGGCCCTTCCCATTTGTACAAGCATGCATATAGTCAAATAATTGTAAGTTTCATAATAGGCATTTCATGTATAACATACGTACCGTGACTTAGGATACATAACATTTGGACTTTACAACACATGATCGTCTTTGTACTTACAACCTACTTCAGGCTCACGTCTGCGCACCTTGGACATACAACCTATTTTGGGCGCGTGCCTTCGTGCCTTGGTAGTGCAACCTACTTTGGGCTCACTTTGTTAAAATCTCTAAAATCAACACAACATTGCATCTTACCATTCTTTTTTTTCCTTTTTTTTGGGACGCGTCTCTACCCTACCTCCCCGACGGTTTTAGGAAGGTGATATCCGCTCTCATATGCACGACATCATGTTTTCTTCCCCCATCACCCGTGTGGATCACCGTGATGCAGAGGGACCTCCAGCCAAACTAATCATGTAGCATGCGATGGGAAAGGCTGGTTCCCCACGGCTTCCATGTCCTCAGTAATGATATCCTCGTTTTCGAGTTTGTCATGGAAGATCCACCTCAAATTTTTACAATCTTTGGTTGCATGGGTGGTGTCTCGGTGGAAGCGGAAGTAATGGGGTGATTCTATTTCTTCTCTGGTGGGAAAATTGTCCATGTAAGGTCCCTGTATGACCTTATCCTTGATCCAACCATCCAAAAAACTTCTACCTTGTCCATGGAGCAGGGGAAAGGCTGTGGATCATCCCTTTCGCTCCCACCCCACCTTACAACTTGCCCTTGGGGTTGTGCCATAGCTACTTGAGGAGTGTACCTCGCAGGCTTCCATGTAAGCCCCCCACGCTCACTCTTCTCCAAGACTTTTGGCCTGGACACTGATGTGTTGGTGCGTTGATTAACTACGTAGAGGCAGGAGAACGTGGTGATATCATGGTTCTCCAAATGTGCTATATACTCATTTATCAATCCGTAGATGCACATCTTCACCAAGTCTTCCTCCTTCCACTCCTCCTGGCAATCCAGTGCTTTGTCTTTAAACCATCTAACATAAGTCATCAAGTCCTCATCTTTCCTTTAAGGCCCATGCCCTAACTCGATAATGCTCATCTTTTCCTTACAAACAAAGAACTTGGTCATGAAAACATAAATCATATCCGACTAAGTTAAAATTGATCCCGACACCAGGTTGGTGTACCATATGTATGCTCGCTCCGTCAGTGATTTCGAGAACTCTCTCAGCCTCATGGACACATCACGTTCGTCTGGATTCAAGTCATCAATGATATGTATAACATGCCCTCTTTCACAACCGTCATTCCCGTTATACTTACAAAACTTTGGAGGCACATAGTCGTATGGGTATGGCCTCATCACCAACTCATATGGGTAAGAGGGACAGGAGTCCACTCTGGTCTTGCTCAAGTTGGTCTTGAGCTTCTCCATCTCCAAAATTTTCTGAAAATGCCTCCCTAATGAAAAAAGAGCCTGGGTCAGCATCGTCGATTGGGCTATCACGAGCCGGTGTAGTTCGTGCACAGGCTTGTGGGAAGGTTGTTGGTAGGGTAATGATGTTTGTGTGGTCATTTGAGTGGCCTACATTCTAGGCACTGTTTTCCATTTCAGATATGGATGAGCCCCCAAGTTGTGGGGGTGGAATGGGAATATCGACGTCAACTTGGCTCATCGTGTGGGGTGGGACGACATGGATACCAGGTGGTGGTGGAAGAGGGTTTTTGGCAGCCGCGAGGAAGGCGATTAGTGAACCCAGAAGGTTGCGGTTCTCGGCGTCAGAAGCCAGCAGGTCCCTGATAGCGTGAGTTTGTTTTATTGCTGTCATGGTGGCGGTAGCAACGACGACAAGGTTGGACCTCTCACGGGAAGTAGTTTATCCCACATCTTGTTCTCCGTCAATGGGTTAACATTTTCTCATTTCACACGAGAAGAAGCTCTGGTGATTCTACCACGTCTGACCATACTCAATGAAATTAATAGTAGACATGTCACTCCCTAGTAGAGTCACCAAAATTTTTAGGCATTTTTAGGTGTTGTGTAATTTGAGTGATCTAGTCTATGATAAGCCTTAGAACGTCAGAATGATGTGACTAGAAGGGTGATGGATAAGCATCATAGGATGATCTCTAGAAGGTGAGAAATGTCTTTCGTGCTCTAAGGTTGAAGAGAACTCAATTATGGAGTATTCCCTTGTTTTTTACCTTGGGGAGTGTGAAGTGATGGTCCCTTAATGACACCAAGGACCCCCTTATATAGACGAAGTTGAGTGGGGACCACAAATGCACCATTTACAATGATCTGAACCATTAATAATAAACGCGGCCACACCTAAAATGTGATCACACTTCACGCAAGAATGTTTAGGGATTTTCAGGTGATTGTGTGATTTGAGTGACTTGGTCTATGACAAGTAAGTTTGGAAACATAGAAATGGTGTGACTAGAAGGGAGAATGACAAGCATATTAGGATGACCTCCAGAAGGTGACAAATGCATTTCGTGCTCTATGGTTAAAGAAAACTCAGATATGGAGTATTCTCTAGTTTTTTTTACCTTGGGGAGTGTGAAGTGATGGTCCATTAATGACACCAAGGACACCCTTATACAAACGGGGCCGGGTGGGGACCATAAATACTCCCTTTGCAATGATCTGAATCGTCAATAGTAAACGCGACCACGCCAAAAAGATGATCACACTTCACGCCTTCGACTAGTCGTGCCTTCGCGACATCGAGCAATCGCATAACCAACAAAAAATGGAAGGCTTGAACTCATATTACCAGCCTTAAGGCTTATGCACTACCACATTACCAAGGCTTCTACACTAGCACACCGCCAAGGCTTCTGCACCAGCACACCACCAAGGCTTCTATACTAGCACACCACCAAGGCTTCTACACTAGCACACCACTAAGGCTTCTACATCACCACGGCTTACACTATGCCACTCACCGTTGGGCTTCCTTGGTGATGGGTGCTCAACACCACCATTGTCGGGCTTCCCAGTGGCGGTGCACCAACGACCTCCACGACGGGGCGCATCACCTGTCGATGGTGACCTCCCCGACGGTGAAGCACCACCTGTCACCAGTGACCTCCCCGATGGCAGAACACCACCCACCGTCGGTGACCTCCTCGGCAGCGGGTGCACTCATGTGTCCGCCCTCGGGCTCCCTGGAAGCGGCATAATGGGGTTTTCCCGACAATGTGCGTCACGCCCTTTGGCCCTTCTTCATAAAAAAGGGGCACATCCAAGGTGCCTAAGGAGGCCATACCCTTCAAGGTGGTTTTTCTCAGTGTAAATTTGTCCTAATTCTATCAGACCACAGCACCCAGATTATTCCTGGGTAAGGAATAGCCTTCGAGCCTTTGTCACTAAGCTCGAAGGTGGGTCAGAACGCTTAAAATATAATCTCAACAATGGGCTCGCCACCTTTATAAGTCTAGGGGTGACCCTTACAAGTGTGGTCATTGGGTATATTGTATTTATACTTAGACAATGTCCCTTACATAAAATATACATATTTATTTTTAAGGTCTTTTACCCTACCTAATAAATTTTCCTTCATTAAACTATTTACCGTACAATACATCTTACTTTTCTACATTTCTTCTGCATATTGTCAACCTTTTATTTTGTGAGTTTTTCTAGACCAAAGAGATGCTTTTATACTCAACTATTGTATGGTGTGAGATATATAACATTTTAGTTGGTTGTTGTAACCTCGAGGGAACAAGTCATGAGAAAATTGTTGTAACGATTATCAAATTTATCAAACCGAAGATGGCTTGAATTTCCTTAAAAATGTGAGATTTTTGTTCCTCATCCTAGTTATTTACGTTTTTATTTTTCAATTATATTCTATCATTTTTAAGCCGTATCACCATCCCAATGCATCATCATCTCTTTGTTGCTAAAATAAGAAAGGTATTCTTTACATAGTAGTCAATTCAGTTTCGTTGATTATTTTAGTTTTTAATAAAATATTTTTAGCTATTTTAGTGCTTCGGTATTCCGTTTTGGAGAAAAATTTCAGAAACTATAATAATATATGTATAAAAAATCATCTCATGATCAATAATATGATAATCACACATAATTACAAATTAAAACAATAATAATTAATTTTAATAACATCATATTGAATAATATTATAATAATATGTAAATATTATACTATTTTGAATAATATTAGTTATTAAATATTACGCATTATTATAGTTTTATTCAAATATTCAAAAACAAAATATGCATAAAGTTACTTTATCCCATAAAATTAAAATAGAAAATAAAATATCAATTTTTTTGATATAGTGAGTAATAACTCTGGTTGTTCGTTGTTCAAGAATTCTTGTTTAGGCAGTTCATATCATCCATACATAATGTTTTGATCTAAGATTTCAATTCTTCCATGTTTCAGCAGTATAACATTGTTCCATGGAGCTAAGGTCCAAAATATGGAAGAAACATGTGTTTTCATGAGTCTACCACCCAGTCAATTCTGTTCCACTTAATACCTATTTCAAAAGACAAATGAATAAATAAATAAATATGCTATTCATAAAATATTTACGGTGGCATGTCAAAGACAAAGCAAAAAGAAAGAGGTGATCGTACGGATTTTTTTAATATTATTCTTATAAAAAAATATTAAAATGATCTTCTTCTCAATGTAATTAGAAAATTAATGCAAAAATCGCCATCTAAGCGAAATCACCTCTTCAAGAGGTGATTTCTGGTCTTCTTTCACCTGCCAACGTGGACAGAGTTGCCTACATGGAGAGATGAGAGAAGTCGTGTTTTGCAAACTCGAGGTTTGTGTAACCCAGCCTCACGTTTTCAAAACATGGGGTCAATAGAAGTCTCACTTTTTGACCTCGTTGTTTTCAAAACATGAGGTCTTAAAGGACCTCCTACGAGGTTTGACTAGACCTCGTTCAGGAGGTAATAGAGACCTTGTTGAACAAGGTTTGACAAACCTCGTTCATGAGGTCCTTTCAAGAGGTCGCAGGCCTCTTTATGTCAAAGAGGTCGCATGCCTCTTTATGTCAAAGAGGTCTACGATGTCTTGTCACATCAGACCTCTTTATGTCAAAGAGGTCTGACATGTTTGATGATGGGATGGGGAGAGAACTCGCCTCTTCAAGAGGCGACTTCTTTCACTCCTCTCGTTATTGCAACAACGTTGGTGCTGCTATTGAGAGATTCAAATATTGCAGACCTATTGTTCAAATTGATGGTACCTTCTTATATGAAAAATATAAAGGTCAGTTGTTAATCGCCACATCAATTGATTCAAATGATCATTTATTCCCGCTTGCATTTGCAATAGTAAATGAGGGGACAACATAGAGTTGGTCGCAGTTTCTTTATTGTTTACGACTCCATGTTATTTAGAGAGCAGGTTTAACTCTAATTTCTGACAAGCATGCTGAAATAAAAGTCACAATTGGATGGGCTGAACCACAAGCCCATCATCGATTTGGCTTGAGACATGTGACTAGTAAATTCAATAAAAAAATTAAGAGCGAGGTTCTCAAAGATTTAGTATTTAAGATATGATCTCAACATTAGTAAAGGAAGTTTGAAAAATGCATATAAGAGATGAATAAGATAAACACAAATTGTCAACGATTCTTCCAGTCAATACCAAAGAAAAGTGGACTCTATCATATGATGGTGGGTATAGATATGGATGGATGACGACAAACATTGCCAAAGAATCATTGTGACATTCACACGTACTGTGATGCACTTTGAAAACCGTAGAAAAGAACTCAGGGTTGCTCTCGCTAAGAATGAAATGTATACGTCTTATGCTATTGAAATATAAAACATGGGACATCAAGGCTAGTTCACACACGATTAACATTTTTTATCACGCAAATGAAATGTTCGAGGTGATCATGGGGCATCATGCTTCACATACGCACAAGGGTCAGAACGTACAGACTATGAATCTAAAAGATCGATCATGCACTTGTAATAAATGGCAATCATATGGAATCCCTTGTTCTCATGTCTTGGTCGTGTGTGCTCTCACAAGGATTAATAGTTGGCAATATTTAGAAGACACATATAAGCTTAGCACTTCTCCTGACTATTATGCCCCATAATTTACGCCCATTCCACATAAGGATTATTGGCTAGATCTTGAGTTTTCAATTGTGCACTCTGATCCAAATCATATACATGAAAAGGGAAGACCCAAGCCCTTATACATAATTAGATGGACTTGAAAGAACCAAGCGTGTTTGATGTGAAATTTGCAACCAAGAAGGACATAATCGTCAAGCATCTCCATCTCATCAAAGTAAAGCCACAGAAAATCCAGAATCTTAATCATTCATTAGTATAGTAGATATATTTTTTCTTATTAAGAACGATGTAATTTGATATTCAATGCCATGTAATATTAATGATGCATTTGACATTCTATGCCATATATTATTAATATGTGATTTTAATTCTACCTTTACATTTATAAGTTGCCATTTTCTTTACAAATGATCTATCTGTTATTTTAAATTAGCCCTAACATTTTCTTTACATATGATCTAACAGCATGGAGCCTATACCATCAGACACATCAATGTTATATATACAGGATGATCATCGGTCATAATCTATAACGTTGTCGTCGTTGAGAAACTGTTGTGCAGCGGATCATTAGACTACAAAGACGCATCATTCAATATTTTTAATAGTCTGGATTCCAAGGAGTTGCACGATTGGGATTTATCCCATTAGATTGACATTTGATTATAACATTCATGGAGAGATGACGCCCTGAGACTCATACATTCGACATTGTTCATGGTGAATGCACTATTACTTTCCATGATGTAGCTATATAATTGGGACTTTTAGTTGATGGAATGGTTGTATCAGGTCCTTCAATTATAGATTGGGGTCAGACATGTGAGAATTTGCTAGGTTTTTGACCTAATAATTACCAACTATCGGGTGTACGATTGAATTATTGTGGTTGGCATCATAATTTCCTCCTTTAACTGATGATGCTAACAAACTTAGTGTGCAACGCTATGCACGAGCATGTATTCTGCAACTCATTGGAGGTTTTCTATTTGTTGACAAGTCTAATAATTTAGTACACTTGATGTTTCTACCCTTGTTGGCTTACTTCACATTATCAGTCAATATAGTTGGGGTAATGCATGTTTCGCTTGGTTATATAGAGAGCTATGCAGAGGTTGCCTTAAGGGTGCACATGAAATTGCTGGCCACTTGATATTATTGCAAGTGTGGGCATGTGACATATTCCCTTATTTAGCACCATCGAGGTTACATCAAGTCATAAATGCTGAATTCGACGAGAATGATCTTCCATTGCCTCTACCTCCGTCTGGTATACAATATGTTGATTTGATTTTTTTACCCCATTTTCATTTTTTTTATATTACGTCTTATGTATTAATTTATGACTTGTGATATCTCATAGGTCAAATATTCATTTTGTGTCAAGGTGAGACCCACACATGTATTAATGCAATACTGATCATGTTAGATGCCAGGCCCCAGACATGGTAACATTATATAACTGTGATATATGTTAGATTGGCGTCATGTAATATTGGATATTTTGTATCACTATTTTTAACATTATTTTGGTTGGTTATATGAAACCTTACTTGAATGTCATTAATAGCCTTTCAGCTTATTACATTAACAACCATTACATTTGGCAAACTGTCTCCCCAGTGATATGCTTTCACATAGTGAAATGATGTGGACCTGACCGTGCGATGTGACAATTCAGCATCACTCGAGTTGTGCCAGAACCATGTGATAATGAACTAGGCTTGCATTCCATTGATTCAACGGGAAGACATGAATTTGATTAGCGACTCGAACATCATCAGTACATTGAGAAATTAAATGCATGTAGAGATAACATTCTTGAGCATGTAGTATCCCAAGAGGAAGATGCTGATTCTTACTTCAATTGGTATCAGAGTATTACACGTCGGTACATAAGTCGACAAAGAGTCTTCCATGAGTTCATGGCATTTATATTAACTAGTTAGGGATCAGCGTTGCACATATCTAAACGGAGTTAAAGACGTGTTTCATATTTTTCTTGACTTTACAAATATGATAAAAATTAACTAACTTATACTTTACATTCTTAAACTTCTGCATAATCATTTGATTACGTCTCATATATAACTTCAAAACTTATATATGTATCACCTTCAGACAGTCAACAAAAAATCAATAAACATCAAACTCCTACCATAATTTAATTTTTCAGTCTTTTCATTGGTAATCCGAAGGAGGAACTACGACTTTATGCATAATTCACTTTATGCTACCGCCTGAGAAATATGCTTTCCTCTCACATTCTTATGCCGTTAAGTATTGTCAATAGAGGCTAACCTAGAAATTAATTGGGTGTCAACTTCCACTTGTATTTGCAATGTTGAAAAGATTAACTATAGATGCACAACACTTTCACAACATTGTAACAATCTGCATTAAAGTGACTTTAAAATAAAGGTTCACATGTGTGTTTGACTTTATATCTCAAGTGCATTCACACCAAAATTTAAAATTAAAAACAAATATATCTCATTAATTTTTTATACATGAACGCGACATATATGACTCGTGCAATCCACATGCTACTAATTTTTTTATGTATTATGTTTATTGTGAATTTTGATAGTTATTCTATATTTATTATTTTGTGAAAGCTGATTTTGACAAATCACTCTATATTTAGTTAGTTCTAGCTACATTCAATATTTTGTGAACCTAGTTAAATCTACGTATAAGTCATTATTGTAAGAAAATCCAAAGAAATACTGTAAGAAAATCCAAAGAGAAAGTGGAACTTCTTTAAAATTCTAAATGATTTAATTAAATCATCTCCATTTATAAATTAAAACTTAAACACTAAGTGAATCTTTAAAATTTTGTGACAAATTTAATAATTAAAAGGTAAGATGATTTTTGAAATATTTTACTAAGAAATAGGAACTTAAATTAAATATTATCCTTGCCAACCAAAATATGTCTTTTAGTTTTACAATAGTCTATTAACAGGTGAAATTTTTTCTTTCAAAAATAGTAACAAATAAGTTAAGTGTTTTGGTATATGCTATTTAGTGTGAGTGTAACATACAATGCCTTACATAATCATTAAATCTTTAAAATATGAGAATCATTGTTTAGTTGATATATTAGCTAATTCATCAACAGAAAAAAAATATTCGAGGAATAAGAAATGTCATTAATTGAAAGTATATAAATTAAGTTAAGTAATCACAAATATAAACAATTAAGTTAAATTTAAATTTCGCTTAAAACATTCCTTATTATTAATATTAAGTATTTTATTATTATTGTTATAATCACTATTTTACACGGAGAATTTTCAAAGTAAATCTATTGAAACGAAATCTAACTAAATCATTCTTTGTCCAACTGTCCATTTCTTCAAATTCACAAAACCGTATTAATTATAGGATAGTAAGTATAATTTATAAAATTTAGTTAATTAATTATTTAGGAGTGACAATGAACGAGAGAGTGCAAATGTAATTTTGATGGGCATTTTAGGAAAAGCAAGAATAATATATGGATAAAATTGTCCAAAAATGATTCTCACATCCTTCCCACTTTTAATATATTATAGATTTATCAATATTCATGTTATTTGTTTATACTTAATAGTGTATTTTTTTTGTTTCATGCGAAATGACATCATACACCACATCAATGACTTGACATTGCACGAGCCTGATCAGGCAATTCTGTTTGTAACTGATGCTTGTGGAACAACAATCCAAGCAATGGAACAAGTGAATGAGGTCTATCGTCTATCTAGTACGCCTTGTAGGATACAAAATTCATCACAACGTCGTCGCCGAATTGTTTATGATAAGGACAACATGCCTGAGTATGAGCCATTTACACCACTGGTCTTCGAAACATTCAGAGATGAGTTTGTGACGCAAGTTACTTCTATTTCTGAACCTACACATCAACCTCAAAGACATAGAAGATGATGGACAACATAAGGAAGTAATGGATGACATGTACGGGTCTCTGGTGACATCCCAATTATGTACAAAAGAAGGTGATACAGTTATCCATCACAAGAATTCACTCAATTGCAAATGTATGTAAGACATCCTAGAAGAAGAAGAGCGCCACCTTGATTAGTATTTCATTATTTGCCTTACATTTTATGTATGTTATAACCTATGTATGTTATAACTTAATGCAATCCTATTTGAATTCTTTTGTTAGGATTTTTAAGATATTGATTTCTTTGTTATTTAAAAGTTGTTAAGATGTTGATGAATTTATAGTATTATTGAGTGTAAGAGATAGATAATAGAATGGATAAATAATATTATTTTGGTTGCTGAATATGTGTGTGGATGAGAGATTGATTGAATTTATAGGTACTATATATAGAGGAAACTAAGATTTTTTTAATGAGTGGGTGGGGGAAAATGGAACTCGAAGAGGCGAGTTTTGTGCGACATACATAGGTGAACTCGTCTCTTAATGAGACAAGTTTATTTCAAATGAACTTGCCTCTTGAAGAGCCAAGTTTCTTCTAAGAGGCGGGTTTTGCTTACATAGCATCCTAGCCTATTTTATGTGTTCAAAATTGCATGATTTCTCTAAATTGTTTCAAAACTAGTCTATTTTAATAATAAGTTTCAAGAAGCATACAAAAGGCATAAAACCTCCTGCTCATACCATGTGAAATTGTTGAAAACTTTAAAAGGATGTCATGTCGCGGTTCAGTTTAGATCACTCTGTTTAATAAAACTAATAAAAAAGACTTGAATCTCTTTTCTTTTTTTCAGAATCTTAGACCAAATCAAACCATTTAACCTCACAAAAAGATGAAAGAATGAGGTTTGACTTAATTAAGTTGGAATTGGTTTCTCTGCCGTTGCTAGGCAACAACAAAGACAACAGTTGACCCATATCTGAACGGACCAGATCTGACCCACTACTTTTGTATTAAAATATTAATTTTTAAATTTAAATTTTCTTTTTTTCCTTAATGGATTTGGTTCGTTCAGATATAGATGAACAAATCAGATTCAACAGATACTTCTATCGTTGCCTAACACCGGCAAAGAATTTGAATCCAATTCAATTCGGTTCAGGCGGTTTAATTAATTTTTTTCAGCTGGGTGTCTATATTTCGGATTGGCCACATGAAAGAATAAAGGGAAAATTAGGGAATTAGGCTGTTTTAAGTTACAAATTTGTATTATGTCATATTAATTTATGGTTTGCACATATGACCAATTCTTCCTTTTAGGTTGTCAGTTATTTATGCTTTTAAGTGATCTTTTACGTTAGGACTCTTTGTAAAACTAACTTTTTCTTTTGAGGTTTTAATGTTTCTTTAAATTACAACTGCAAGAAGTTTCCTCTTCCCCGATGCAATGCTTCTTCCCTGTCTCCGGTGAGTTTTTCATCAAAATTACAGCGAAATTCCGGTGATTTATTCCTCGAATTCTTCATTCATTATTCATTACTTCAATCTCCTATCAATACGTTGACATATTTCTAAGAAATCAGGTCTATTTTGTCTACTTCTTTCGTCTTTACTGTTATCAATTCTGTAATTTCTCTTTCTTTTATAGGAATTGTTATTAGTATATGGAATCGTTATTAGTATTCTGGATTTGTTTGTTGCTATTTTCGATTGCTTTCTGGAATCGTTATTTACTATTTTTGAAACCTCTGCATATGTTCTGGAATTGATTTGGATCATAGTATTCTAATCAATTTTGTTACTAGTATTCCAAATGATTATTATTCTAGTTTCTTCAATGTAATAGATCTTTCAATGTTGAATCATTTGTTTGATTGCTTAATTTCGTTTGTCCCTTTCTGCCATTGTATTTCAATTTTGGATTGCTGGAATCTTGTTTGCCTTTTTTGGATTGTTGTATCGTTATTTTGGTTACATAGTTTATATTTATTTACATATAGTATATGTTGTCTATTCATTTGTCTGGAATATTAGAATATAGTATATACCCATATACTTTTGGCATATAATTTCATACTATTTTATACAATATGATATCATTTCTTATATAGTTTATTGTTATATATCATATATTTATATACTTATTTATGTACATTTATATTGTATAGTCTACATTTATATATTGTGTTTTGTATGTTATTTACTTATTTGTTGTTATTCTATTTTCTTAGGTCGGATGATGAATATTATTCCCATTGTTATTTTTATGATGGGAAGTGGGATGATGCAACAAATGACATTGACTACCCATTGTTGGTGGGTAATGATGCATCATACGAAATTTTACGTGGTTTAGTGTCACATGCATTAGGAGTAGATACTAATGATATGTGTTTGATGGTAAATATTGAATCTGGAAGATATACTTCTAATTTGTAGAGATAAATGTGGGTTTTAACGTTGTTTGGTATCTTACTTTGATGATAATGTGAGAGGTAGAAATTATCCGTTAATTGTTACATCATGCAGTGGTTGTAAGACATATGATGATGTTATTAGTAGTGGCATTTTTCATCATCAGAGGTCGGATCCTCATCTCAAATTATTGTTCATGATAATTCGTCTAAACCATTATTTATAAATTAGACGCGGATAAGTTACCTTTTGGATTTGATATACAGGAGAATTCATTTTTCAGCTCAAAATATGAGTTGAAAAAGGCTCTCCACTTGATAGCTATGAAGCATAATTTCCAATTTTTTACTAGTAAGTCTAACCGTGGAATGTATGTAGTTCATTGTGTTGTCAAGAGTTGTTAGTGATTTGTGCGTGCTTCACGTTATAGAGGTAGTGAAATTTGGTGTGGACAAGCCACTTGTTTGCTTGACATTGTTTAGAGTGATTGCGGACAAGCCACTTCAACAATTGTTAGTAAGTGTATAAATGATAAGTATACGTGTGGAGTTGGTGATCGCACACAACCTAATGACATAATTCATCTTATGCGTGTGAAGCATGGTATTAATATTAGTTATTATAAAGCTTGGAAGGCCAAGAATGGAGCTCTTGATACGATTCGTGGTTCTCCGGAGGAGTCCTACGCCATACTACCTTCTTATTGCTATTACTTGCAGAAGAAAAATCATGGTACAGTTACTAATTAACTACCATTTGTATATATTTATTTACTAGTATCATTCATTTTATTATTACACATTCAATATTTTCTTAGTAAATACTTTTACATGTTTTAGGTACATTTCCATTTTGATCATGATGGGAGGCTAGAGTATTTTTTGTGACATTGGGACCTTCGTTAAGTGGTAGCTGTCATTGTAGACCCATGATAGGAGTTGATGGAACCTTTATGACGAATAAATTCCATGGTACATTTCTTATTGCTTCAATGCTTGATGGTAATGACCAAATTTTTCCATTAACATTTCCAATTGTTGATTTAGAGAATGATTTCGCCTGGGATTGATTTGTTGAGAAGTTGAGTTGTGCATTTGAATATCGAGAAGAGTTGGTGATCATTTTCGATCGTCATAACAGCATACCAAAGGTTGTTGCAAAGTATTTTTTGGATGCTCATCATGGTTATCATGGTTATTGCATGCAGCATTTGCTCAATAATGTGAAGACGACATATAAGAGGTTCAAACTTGACATTTTATTTTATAAATGTGCGAGGGCATACAGGACTGTAGATTTTGAGTTGAACATGCTTGGCCTAGAGGCCATTGTTCCATCTATACGGTCTTACTTGAGTGGAGTTGGGTATAAGCAATGGGCTCATGCTTATTTGGTTAAACGTCGCTATAACATGATGACATCAAATTTAGTTGATACATTAAATTCTATTCTAAAGAATGTTCGATTATTGCTTGTTGCCTTCATTATAGAGTATATACGACAAAAGTTACAGTTATGGTTTTATGATTGGAGGACTACTGCTAATCGTATGCTTACATGTTTAACTAAAGAAGTGGAAAAGGATTTACATATTTAGTTTAAGCTAGCCCGTATCATGAATGTGAGTTCTATTATGTTTTTATCTTAATGTTTAATTATTTCCATTCATTAGTTATTATTAATTGTTTATTTTTATTGGTATACATCATTGATGTTAATACATCTCAAGTTCTTGATGGAGAAAAGGTACTTATCTTTACCTCCACGCGTTAGACCCTGATGATATTAAAGATCAAAAGATTTTACCTTCACATGTTAGACGTTCTTCAAGTAAACCAAAAAAGAAAAGGTACTTATCTTTTATTGAGAAGATTCCTAATTGGATATATATGCATAGTATAAGACCATTTACTTGTCTATTTTGAATAAGGTTTTTTCAAGGATTTGAATATTTTCCCATAGTCTATTACCATTTACGTATATTTATTTACACTGTCAAACAAGGCTGTTTTTAAAGAATTGGATATATACCTATAGTACTTTATTATTGACAGGAATTATGTTTTCATACCTGTATATTCACTATTCAAACATAAACAGATAAATCTCAGAATGAACTTTCATATATTCAAAAATGATCAATGAGTTTGAAATCCATCTAAAGTTTCAGATTTAGTAACATATTTGCAGCTATCATAATCTACCGTCTATTGATATACCAACAACTAAGAGTAAGGTCATTAAAAAAATGATACTATCATCTACCACATATTCATCTATCAAATATAGTAGAATTTCTTCAAGTTAAATATCCTAAGAAAACAATCCAAAAATTATACCAATATTCATCCATCAAATTCAGGAAAGGGTTAGGATAACAAATTGAAGTTAGGAATGTCGGATTCAAATGGCATCACTATTGATGTTGCTGCTGCCTTTTTTGGAGCTGCTGCATTTTCCTTCAATGCTTGTTGTGCTTCTGCTTGTGCTTGTTTCTCATTTTCTGCCAACTTCATTAGACGTTGTGACTTTTTACGTGACCGCATTTACTGTTGCTTTGATTAGACGTCTTTTCTTTTTGTTTTCTCGCATTCTATTTTTGTCAACATTAGTTTACTTCTTAATAGTCAATAAATAGATAATCTCATTTACAATTACCTTTGATTGTGACGGTTGAATTGTAGTCGAATTTTTTCCAACACTTTTGGTCCAACATTTACATCCTTGTTTATAGCAGTTGTATCATCATCCGTGGCAGCATTTTCAGTATTTCTATCAATCATATTAGTAGTCACAACATTATCCTTTCATTAATAAAAATGAAACATGATTAGCATGCTTAGTATTAAATTGAAATTTCTAAAAATACACGAATAGTATGTAAATTTATTACCTTTGCAGACGATGTTTGTTGGGCAAGCACACTTAATAAAGTACGTATTTCGCTCATCATTTCATGTTGCGCTCGCTCCAACTTGTCAATTTTCTTGACAATTACAGCCATTTGCTTCCCTATTTTGAATTTTTGTTTTGTTTTTTCATTAGTAAACCAAATGATGGACAATCTGATTCTTCATCATCTTTTTCGCTATCCACATTTTTTCCTTTAAACAAATGAGCCATAAATGGCTCTTCCAATTCCAATTGTGTAAGTTCAATTGGTTCTATTATAAGCTATTATGAAATCAAACATTAATTCAAAATAGAAAAATAGAAAATATTTAGTTACTGGCAGTCATCATTTTATATTACTTCATGAAACAATTAACATTTTTTATATTTAAACTGCCTATATATGGAGTTTAATAACTAATATACCACTGCAATATACTCATATCAAATTAATCGCATAGATTAACATGAATTTGAGTCATGTATACTTAAGATTAAACAATAAAATACTAATACTTATATACTAATTGAAAGTGAAAACATAATTTACCTCTTGTGAGTCAAAAATCTTGTTTTGTAATTCTCTCCAGCTTGGTTATTTACCCCCGTCCAGTTGCACATTCTTGGTTTTTCATCTCCTGAGCGTTGTGCAATGTTGATGCTAGGATTCGTGAGTGTAGGGATCACCTCATATGCCCAAACAATCATAGCTAGTGGGAATCCTCCAAACCCGAATCCTTTTGCAGTAGGATTGTTAGAGAATAGCTTTCACATATCTGATTGTCATCTCATATGACAACCGTCCCCATGGATAAGTCTAAAAAATCTCATCTATATCGACTATTTTCAAATGGTCGATGTTAATGTTGGTAGATGATTGTTTTTAGAAAAGGAGATTTTCTAAGTAATAAATCTTTGCCAACTTGATCTTAAGCTCTAGAGTTGCTTATCGAAAAGCATTAAAAGAACAAACCAGACTTTCCATAGACATGTATTTTGTTACAGATTTGAGATTAGGAAATGCTTCATCAAGTAATTTCCATTAGGTAATGTCTCCTTGTTCAATGTTAGATAGGAACCATAATTTAGTCTTATTATCAACGTAAAATCTTTAATATCAAATCTAATGACTTGTCCTTCAATATTAAAACATAACTCATCAATATTATCACTGAAGCATTGCCTCCTAGCTAAATGCAGAATTAACTGAGAAAATATTTTTGTTATTTTTATGTTGAGTAGGCTTCCTAAACATGTATTTCTAAAGACCTTTTTTCTTGTTCTTAGGATAACCAGCATTTAAGAGTATTAAAATACTCCATTTATTCATAAAGATTGACTTTCTTATTTCATTTCCACATTCAGTCGGTAACAACACATTGTAGTTCTGCCACTAAATAAATAATAATAATATTTATATCAAAAAGAGTTATCATACTTCTACAATTACTATAGGTATATTTCAATGTACTGTTTTATCTGTTACCTATTTTCCAATCGATGTGTTTTCATTATTGGTTTATGTTGCGGGAGCATCTCTTGTGGTTGTGTAATTTTCTTCCATAGTTACGTCATCTTGAATCTTTGATTGCCTTTTATTTCTCACATGTTTTTTTTGGCAATGTGTTTTTTCCTCATTGTATTTTCAGCTGGATATATGTTTAAATACTTTGTGTAAATAGACAAATATTTATGTGCAAAATTTATTATGTGTGCTAACAAATAGTAAATGACTATATGCTTAGATCCTATAGGCATAACTAATTTAATTCACTGTATATAACTTGTCAAATATGGTTATTGGATATATACCAATAATATATTATGCTTATCTTCATGCACACTTAGCAAAACTGATTCAGACAGAAATTGAATTAATACCTATAGTATACATCTAATTACGCACTGTTAAACACTAAGTAAAATAAAAGATGAGAAAAGACGCGTACAACAACCAATACAGATTTCTTATACAATTACCATATATATCAGAGAATTGAAAACTTATATTCGAATGAAAATTACATATATATGGTTATAACCTAATTCAAAGATATTAAGAACAATATAATAGTAGATATAGTCACGGAATCCGATGTATACCCAAGTATATTATCGTTGACTTCTTTGTATATACTTTGTCAAACCTGGTTAATTTCAGGAATTGGGTATCTACCCATAGTATATTCATGTGTTTACTTAATTGCATATACATTTAGCAAAATAGATTTAGTCAGAAGTTGAATTAATATCTATAGTTAATCTCTATTTACTCACCTGTTAAATACTAATTAAAACATATATCAACAGAGATTCGAATGAAAATTGCACAAAACAAAAATTACAGAGACTAAAATTGCAAACAAAACTCTCTGTTCAACCAAAAATTGAGTTCTCATAAATAAACCCCCATAAATAACCCATCGGCCACCACCAAAGATATAGCAGAAATTTCGAACCGTATAAGCCGAGATTCAAACCGTATATAGCAGAAATTTCAAATGAAAATTACACTCTCTATTCTTTCCTTATTTGAACGAAAATTTTATAACCCATCTCCGCTATTTTATACTCAATAATAACCGACAATTCAGAAGACAAAAATAAATCGTGCAGATTCAAACTGATACGAAATCGTGTTTTAAAACCTAACGTAATCGTGTTTGACAGATACAAAATCAGAGTCGAATGAAAACAAAACAGCTATGTAATAACACAGATTCGAAAGAAAACAATTTCAAACTAATAAGAAAATTCAAACCGATGACTTTGGATTGTAAAAAAACATATTCAAAATGATTCAAACTGAAGATAGAAGAGATTCAAACAATAAATATCACTTACAATTGAGAATCGTACGATTTAAGCTTTGGATGGAAGATCTCACGTTAGGTTTTCCGTAGTCTCCAATCGTCGCTGCTTAGGGAGGGTTTTTTGTTTCTGTTGTTTTGTTAGGGTTTCGCGATTTGTTGGTTGTAAAATGTTTTAGGTTTTATTAATAATGAGGGTAGATGTGTCAATTCACTATTTTTTTATGTTTCAAAAATAGAAATTATATAATTTTGACTATTTGGGCAAAATATAACTTTTTTATCATTTTTTATTTATTTTCCTATTATATTATTTCCCTAAAAATGCCAAGAATAAACCCTTGGACCCAGAAACCCCTTATTCTAACCACTAAGCCCTCAAATACGAGTAGCCTAAGCAACCAAACGTCGAGCATCGGGGCTACCAAATTTCAACTTCTAAAATGGAGCACTTTGTTTGATTCCAAACAGTTGTCGCTTTCCCCTCTCTCTAATCACCACTATGTTCGGTGCTCAAGCTTCTTCGTCGGCCTTTGGCACCCCATCCTTCGGTACTCCATCTTCGACTCCTGCATTCGGCACTCCATCTTCTACACCTGCCTTCGGGACTCCATCGACGCAGTCCTTCGCTACCGGATTTGGTTCATCCCTTTTTTCTACTCCATTCTCTTCTCAACCTCAACAACAGCAACACCAGACGCCGTTGTTTCAGCTACCAGCCTCAACTGGTTTTGGATTTCAGACTCCATTTAGCGTACCTCAGCCCAGTCCCTTCATTAATGCACAATTGACTACTCAGATGGCCCCCGTGGCTCCTCTTCCTTTCTCTCTGGCCGACCGCGACATTCAAGTAGCGTTCTATTGACGTCTAACAAAATCTCTTAACTGCAATTCTTGTTCCTCTTTCTCAATGTTAGATTCATGAGTTCTTAATGCGTATATGTCTTCGTTTATCTGTCTCAGGCAGTTCTTGAAGCTTACAAGGAGGAGCCTGGAAACCCTAAGTATGCCTTCAAGGTTCGTCTCAGCTATTTATACTATGCATCATGCTGCATTGGTTAATATTTCGTTTGGTTTTTGAGATATTTTAAGGGCGGGCGGGGGGCGGGGGGTGGGGCGGAAAATAAGCAAGAATTCTATTTTCGAAAGACTGAATGCTTCGTCATTCATTCTTGATGTAGTTCAACCCTATTTCATTTGTTTTCTATCTCTGAACACATGATTCCAGCGATAGTGGCTTAGAGGTTAAACGTGTTTTGATTTTTGCAGCACTTATTGTTCAGTGTAATAGAGCCTCAATTCAGGGTGAAGCCAGCTGGTGTATCAGATGTGAGTTTATTGACTCGGTTTCTTATTACTTTTGAAGCATTTGTTATTTATTTTTTCTTTGAGTGGGTTCTATTTTAGCTAAGTGTAGAGAATAGTTTGCATTGGCAGATCATGTGGGCAGAGGCTACGGCTAAGCTGGAAGGTATGGATGGTAATGACAGGGAACGCCTGTGGCCTCAGCTTGTTCTCGGCTTTAAGGATCTTTCTGAACGTTTGAAAGTACGTATCAATTATCGGAAGCATATAATTTTCAGTATTTTCTGTGTCTGTGTATATCTGTCTTTTTTTAATGGTTACAAGAATATTTTATTTAAATAGCTTCTCTTCTCTGATTGGGACTTGTACATGTAACATCATTTTCCCATGATGCTGAGTTTATGATCAGGGGAAATTGTTATGATAGAACAAGTATGTGGTTAAGGATATGCTTATGCACAATGTGGCCACATTCATGCATTATTTTCTGTAATGGGTAATATGCTGGCAATGGAAAGAGCTAGCTGTAGTGTCTCCTTCTACCGTATTTCTTAGTCGCTAACTGTCATTGTGTAACTAAATAGTACAGTACAGAAGTAAAGCATTCAAATAAGTAAACATCTTCGGTGTTGCTGAGCTGAAGTAATTTAAAGCTGAATGAGTGATCAGATAAGAAGTTTTGGCTTAAGAAATTTTGGGAATTGGGTATCAGCAGGTGAAATTAATGGTCCTGCAAAACTGAGATTAAATAAAGAAGCTTTGGCAGACTGCAAATTCGTATAATATTATGTTGATATAAGAAGAAAACTTAACTGATAATTTAGACCATTCATCAACTCCATTGCTACTTTTATGGATTCAGTGGCAGATGTATTCCATTTAGTGGGACCGGGGGGACTCATGATTGGGAATTCCCGTATTGTTCACATTCTCATGTTAAATGTTCACTCTCTGATTGTGGTTGATGCAGCTTCAAGATGAAGTCATTCTGTCAGATGCTGAAAGGTTGCGGATGACTCAAAGCAATGTGAAAATGGTATTCTCTATCTATTTATCTAAATTTTTGCAAATCTTTAATTTGTTATCCTCATATTAGATATCCAATACAGCTTCAGAGGCATTTTCAAGCTGACACTCTTCCCTGGGTCCAAAGATTGAAACAGAAAGAGCAAGGTCTACAAAGGCGTCTTTTGAGGGTAGGGAGCTCTATTTTGGAATCAGAGTTCAAATTCTCTTTTGAAACTTTGAGTGTGTTATGCTAATATTCTACCATATTGATGTATTGCATTTGGCATACTAAAAGGTAATGAGAATTGTGGAGGCACTGGAGAGTAAGGGTTGCCGAGTGCCCTTAGTGAAAGGGGAAGTTGAATTGGCTGAGAAGTTGGCTGCAGTAACTAGACAGGTTGGAGTCGCTTGTCCTTCAAAAATATGGTCTATTTCATTTGTACTGACATGTGGATACATTTTCCAGCTGAAAGGATCTGGAGCAGAATTGTCTAGGAGGGTGCAAAGCCTGCTCACTGTTACTCGTGTTCAAGCAAGTGCCATTGGTTCTGGTGGCTCCGTTTATCTTCCAGGATCAGCAAAGATACAGGATCAGAGTTTTGCTGATATGCATGAGGTGCAAAAGCGTGATATTCTATCTATCATATGCTCTATATTGATTTAAAATTTATATTTCGGACTTACTAGATACTGGTGTTATGGTTCCATTATATTTCATTAGGAGTAACTGCTATCATGCTGTCATTGTGTCCTTCATGGGATACATCATATCATATATCTGCATTGTTCTGCCTTAATTAAAATGAATGAAATTCTGATGTGGTATTGAACATTTGGTGCAGGTTTTACAGCAGCAGACCGAGGCCATTGCAAGGCTTGGCAGTGTTTTGAAGCGCGATATTAGAGACATTGAGATCATAATGACAGAGAGCAAAGAGGTAACTGATGTATGCTAAAGTTTTAAATTAAAGATTTGTTGTGTTTTTTATGTTATTTTACTTTTCTATTTATAGACGATTAGAAAATGATATTAGTAGCTGATTTGGCTTTGGGCCCACAACGAATTTCTTCAATCTCCTAGTAAATTGAGGCTCCCAATCTAACCAGTTGATCCAATCCTTGACTCCTTGTTTATATCCTTCTAACATTCATATTGATTTTAGCATAATACCTGGCTCCCGAGGAGCTCTTCATTGCTGACATAACCAATCATCACGATTTTCATTGCTGACATAACCAATCATCACGATTTTCATCGCTGACATAACAAATCATCACATTATGCGTTAATCGTGGTTAATGTCATGGTAGGATTTATACACTTGCTAAAATTTAATGTTACCAGTGGGATGTCTTAAATTCAAAAAAAATATTGATTATACATGAACCGGATGATTGGCATGTCACTGTAATGTTGGCAATGTCAAATGGGACAGCATCAGTTAGATGGCGGTCTTAAAATTTCAACGCTTGAAATTTCAAAATTTGATCGATTTTGCTTATACGAAGTCACTATTATCTTCCTTGAGGTGTTTTAAGTCACTTGGTACGGTTGTAATACTCAAGTTATTATTTAGATACTTAAACTAGCTTGATTAGTTTGAGCATTTCAAGTATCATACTTGGTGAACTTGATAAAAATTTGAAATTTCGACAAGTTGCATAAAGTTTTGAAATTAATTTTCATTTTCACCATCTTTTTCAATTTCCTCGGGATTAAGATTACCTAAGCTAGCTGCTCGGATCTTATAGTATGGGGGCTTGAGCTATTCACGGATGCAGATTCTCTTCTGATGGGAGAACATGAGAGAATTTATTCCATCTAAACCATTTGAGAGACAATTATATATGAGTGTTAAAAGACAACATAAAAAAATAGGGGGCAATTATATCGATTTGAGACGGCTCAGATATGAGTCATCTAGATATGATATACTGATCCCATCCAATGTGAGGGGATCCGTCTTTGCTAATCACCTACTCGGTCCTCCACATGAGAGGATCCGTTTTCACTATTCACCTTATTGGCTCCATGTTTTAACGAAATTAACAGTATCATCCCTATACGGCCTTAACCACTTAGGCACGGTAATGACACATTTTACTTCTTTTCAGTAACATTTGCCAAGGAACAGGACTACATGGATTGCAGAGGCTTTATAAGGCCCCAATGCTGCCGTGTCTACCATCAATTTGGTGCGGACTCGGACATCGCCGTACTTATCTGGCCTAGGATTATTTCTTAACATTGACTATGAAGGCGCAAAAGACTTGATCCTGTGATTGGAGACCTCAATAATGTTTTTTTTTTGTATTCTTCAAAGGGTGTTACAAAAATTGTGCCCTATAATTAGTATGTTAATATAAATACTAGTCGGTGTGTTAGGAGCATATATAGGAATGTGCTCAACTCTCTGTATAAGCTTCGGCCATGATTAATAGCACAAGAGATGTCCAACCAGTGAAGAGGCGTGCACCTTTTCCTTTGCCCTTCTGATCAAACTGTTCCCACAGAAACCCAGTTTGATGATAATTTCGAACCACATTTCTGCATCACACGATGACATTTTCAAATTATTGGATGAGTAGAAGATAAGCTAACGTAAATAAGCAGATACCTAAGTGGACAGAAACGTGAATGGAGTACCTAATCAAATTGTTCCTCAAGTCATCATGGATGGCTTTGGCTCTTTCTCTGTACGGTCCATCCTCTACAGACAATGCAAACCCAATATATCATTTTTGAGCTTTTATAAAGTTTTATTCTTTTTCCCTCTGGAGTACAGGAAAAGCGATAGTAAGTACACCTTTTGAGTAATGGTGGAGTGATGAAAGAACCAAGTAATTTATGTTCATCCAAACTGGACCCCTCCAATAAGGTGGGTCGTGCTCTGTGTTGCGTTTCATGTACAAGGAGCTACAACATACAAAAGGAGACTAAGAATTTTGTGTAAAAACTATAAAAATGATATCAGTAATCCCAAATAGTAAATATATTTAATAAACCACGATGCTGAACAGTGTTAATAGAGAAAATCACCTCGTTTTAGCTAGTGAACGAAGTCCAAAGTCAGTCCATAAGATGCTCCGGTTTGAAATGAGATCCAACTGTTTTCCCAGCATCCATGATTTCTACACAAAATAATGAACAGAACCGTTCATTATCATTGAGTTGGGACACAGGAAATTTACCAAAGAGCAAAAGCACCATAGAAGTAAAAGGAATGTACTTTTTCTCAATCAATAGATTTCTGAAATTGTAAAAAGTTTTTTAAATGTAGGGTGGGAACTTACAGGTGGTATGATCCTTCCAATGAATGGAAAAAGACTAACATATCCAATGTGAGGAACCAGCCTCAAGTCAGGCTTCTCTAACACTTCCCGAATAAGCTCTCGATGCGCATAACCCTGCCCTACTATAATCTCCTTCCAACGTAAATGCACCTAGTAAGATCAAATAAAAAAAATCCAGAAACAGGAAAAAACTATTATTTACACGTAAAATCTTCTAAGAAAATCACCAGTGTACGAACATAAATTTGTCGTTGTGCTGAACTACACTCGGCAGTAGACCAAGGGCTTTTTAGCTCAATGGTCATTCAACTCCTACGTGAGATCAAATTCTAGGATTCAATCTCTAGCAACAATATAAATTATACTTACCTCACTTCTTAGCAAATGATCGAGATAATACCAGATAAGAAAAATTTTAAATTCCAGCACATGCATTTTTCCAAATTAACTTTTTGGTGAACTACATAGACTAGCATCTCACCCAAAAAAAAGAGATGTAGTAAATGTGTTGTGACAATCAAATTGTCCAAGTTGAGCACGTCATCAAACTCTTCAGATTGTCCTAGGTGCCAAGTACCTTGTTCGGTTTATCTTTAAATACAAAAAGTGGGTCATTATCTGAGAGGATCAAGACATACCTTTTCTGTATGATTGCCAAAATCCAAATAAGCTCCATATGCATCATCAAAGTGCATCTGTTTGTATATCATATACATGTCAAAATAATTGAAGTTTATTAAATAACATATCCCAAAACCATGAGATCATTTCAAATGTAATTAAGTGAAACAGAAATCAAGATGATACAAGCATCAGAGGAAAAACGAAAATCGATGCAGACAAAGTGATAGTGAAAAACAAACCTCATTCAGGAGTTCCAAATCTGACAGTAGCTTGGCAGTGAAATGATACTCCTGCAACACATTATTTTATGTTCATTAAAACAGATGATGAAAGCCGTTTTATTCCAATCAATGTCTTTCTTAACTCACCTTCCCGGCTTTCTTTTCGTTCTTCAACAATTCAGAAATGGAATGCATGCAATCGGCAGCAAGTTGCATCCAGCACCGAAGATCCAAATGACGTTCGTCATCCCCTGGGTGTGAGGCTCGTGGATAATCATCAAGCCCAGAGGACAGGGTCTGGAAGTAGAGAGGTCATGAACAACGTGGTAAAAAGAAAGTGTTAGTAACGTCAAATTTCACCATAGTGCATTTGAGCTGAAAGGTTACCCCTTCAAGTGAGAGCTAATTTCCTACCAAATAATAGTGCTAAATATCATCCATGTGGTAGTAAAATCTTCAACTAATTTCATTCAATCTTCTAGCAAAATTCCACTATGCACGACAAATTCCACTATGCACGACGTAGAATAAAGATTTTTTTTTAATAAGAAACTAGATTATACATACATACATACATATATACATACATATATATATATATATATTAAAAAGAGAGAATCACAATGAGAGACTCAGTAGATAAGAAATCCGAACCGAGCTCCAAAAGATATAGAATTAGGCTGTACAAGCTACCATCCAATCACTGTTAATAAAAAAATAACGGATATTCCTTAAACACCCTGCATCTAGATACCCAAAAAGAAGTTAAAAAAATGTATCTTGTCCCATAAAGAATCCACATCTTCAAAGGAGTCTTCAAAATCCTCCTGTTGCGTTCCAGCCAAGTGAACCATAAAATTGCAGCAGCACCAGAATACCACAATACTTTATACTTCCTCGGAAGGTTGACCAATAAAATCTCAGCAAAAAGAGCCTCCACACACTCCTAGAAAATCCAATTAAGCTGGAGCTCCGATCTCAGTTTAGACCATGAATCAAAAACAAAGGGGCAATGTATGAAAAGATGATCCATGCTCTCGCTGCTATCCCAGCAAATCACACATCTAGAGGGGGACAAAACGGGGTTGGGGTGATGCTTTTGAACCATATCGCAGGTATTGATCTTTCGAAGACCAACAAAAAAACCAAACCTTTCTAGGAATCTTCTGTCTTCCAAACCAAATGAAGAGGGATTCTAGCAAGACCAAAGAAGGGGGATGCACTATTCCGATCGTCGACTAAATAGGAAAAATAGGACTTGCAACTGAAAGTACCAGAGTTGTCTAACAGCCACACTCTCCTATCCGCAACATTAGACAAAAAGGAAATAGGCTCTAAACAATTAAGAATGAACCCTAACTCTTTAGATTCTCTATCATTAAGATTCCTATTAAAAGTGAAATTCCAAGAAGAGTTTGGACCTGACCAGAAAGAACTAATGGGGGCATTTGAAGATTAGACAGCTGATACAGCCTTGGAAAAGATGAAGTAAAAGAAGTGGGAGATATGGTATTGATCTTTCGAAGACCAACAAAAAAACCGAACCTTTCTAGGAATCTTCTGTCTTCCAAACCAAATGAAGAGGGATTCTAGCAAGACCAAAGAAGGGGGATGCACTATTCCGATCGTCGACTAAATAGGAAAAATAGGACTTGCAACTGAAAGTACCAGAGTTGTCTAACAGCCACACTCTCCTATCCGCAACATTAGACAAAAAGGAAATAGGCTCTAAACAATTAAGAATGAACCCTAACTCTTTAGATTCTCTATCATTAAGATTCCTATTAAAAGTGAAATTCCAAGAAGAGTTTGGACCTGACCAGAAAGAACTAATGGGGGCATTTGAAGATTAGACAGCTGATACAGCCTTGGAAAAGATGAAGTAAAAGAAGTGGGAGAGCACCATGAATCCTCCGAGAATCTTATTCTATCCCCTGAGTTTACAAGAAACATGAAGAGAGAAGAATCGCAGACCTTGGGAGATAATACTCCACGGATTGCATCCAGTGTTATTGTGAGCAAAATTTGAGTCCCATCCGTTGTCATGGAGGCCATATTTACTAATGATGATTGAATGCCATAAAGATCCGATTTCCAATGGAAATCTCCAAAGTCATTTGCTAGTAAGGGCAATGTTCCGCATAATCAAATTCCGGATGCCGAGGCCCCCCCTTCCGATCGGCCGACTGACCACGTCCCACTTCACAAGGTGAGAACCCAAACCTTCCTCTCTTCCCCTTCCCGAATAAAATCTCACATTAACTTCTCGTCCGTGCTAGTAATTGTGCAAGGAATTTTGAAAATATAGCGATAGTAACTTTACAAGTAATTTTGAAAATATAGAGATGATAAGTAGGAAGACTAGCAAGAACCGATTGAATGAGTCAATCTCCCTCCTTTGGATAAGAAGGTCCCAAAAAGAATCTGAGCACGGATTACCCCCCCAAAGGCATGCCTAAATACTGCATAGGCCAGTCGCTGACACTGCAGGGAATACGCCAACGAAGTCACACTGTCCCTCCCTCGACCAATGCCACTATCGAGCTTTTACTGAGATTAACATTCAGCCCTGAAATCTAAACAACTACATACAGAAAAGAAAGCCAAAACCTAAAATCTAAACACACAAGGAACAAAATCATCGGCACAGTAGGTATAACTCTAGCTTATATCTTTTTAAGTTGTAACTTGTCTAAGTGTAACTACATAGAACTATGACCAGTGTTCCAGCACTTGTTTCTAGATTAGGAGATCTTTTCTTCTCTGTTCTTTTCCAACATGTAAACGACAAATTTTTTTTTAAGTAATATGTCTCCTTATTTGTTTGCTAAAATAATTGGCACAAGCATGAACTGACATGATAGTCAGAGTTCCCTTAGACATTCCACCTTAGCCGTAAGAATTTTCTATTGTAAGTATGTAGCAAAATAGTCTTCTTGCATATAAGAATAACTCAGACAAGTTACCGCAAACACAATATCTACAAAATGCTATCACTCGACCAGATCAACAGGAAAAGTCAGATGAAATTCAGAAGAAAATGAAAAAACTGTTTCTGCTTTCACCCAGCCAAGTAATAGAAAAACTGGTCTGAAAGAAACCTTTGGATTTAGTTCGCGAACTGTTGTGCTGTCTCTCCCATGCCAATAATAGCTGCTCCTCTGCTTCCCTGTATTCATTAAAATGATACTCAAGCCAATCATGCACACGTGCCTTGGTGCATCTCTGCAAAAACTAATATTACATACTGTCTAGATCATCTAGACTAGATGCTACCAAGCTATATTTCATAGCTTAGAAAAGTAGGCCCTCTAGGTAAATTCCTTAGACATAGTTACATTAAGCATAACAGGACCATATTCTCTCTAATTTATTTGTTCGTAATTGGTATTAGGTCCATACTATTTGGTTAAGTAATTCATTTGTGGAACTCTTAAGTGCAAACCACGAGGCCCTCTTGTCCAAACCTTCTCTTCAGTATTGCAGGGAAATGACTCAAAAAAGTGAAAGAGAGTCGAATCACAAAAACACATGCACGGAACCCTTAAATTAGATACCTGACTGAGTAGTATTAAACCATTGGAACCAAGCTTCAAGCCGAACAAAAGCCCGTTCTAGAAATGAAAAGATCTCGGTGCTTTCAGTGGTGGTAAATGAATTTTCCTGTAAGCCATGAACTAAATCTGGAAGAAAAGAGTTAAAACCCATATTTCACATAAGAAGCGTATACACATTATGAATGCATTAAGTACAGCAACGATTAATTTATTGCTGGTGAGACCGTTAGGAGTTATAAAATAAATTCCTGAAGAGAGTATCAACCACAGTATCTCCAGTTTAAGTTGTGTGTAAGTGTTTATGAGTTGACTCTATGTTGGTGTGTGAGTGTGTGTGTGTGTGAGAGAGAGAGAGATTAGTTATGGTGATTATTAAGAAGCTATGAGTATCATGGCCTTTTCTATATGGGGCAGAAGATTCAATAAAACAGTACGATTGTTCCCCAGAAGAGAGGGATCTGCAACTTTTACCTTCAGGAATTTAACCATTAATTCTTTCCCAGTCAAAACAAAAAAAGATGAATGCTCGAGAGAAGTTAAGTACTAAAATAACAATCAACGCACAAGCCCATGGCTAGATTTACTAATATTTATCTCACAAAATAGGGAGTGAGATATAATAGCAAACTCACACAAGACAATAGCTTGTTTCAACAAACTTCCTTGATATAATCATTATCAGCACGCAAGGTTTTTCTTCCAGTGTAACATTTAGGGGGGAAAGAAAACAGAAAAAGAAAAGAAAAAATATTCAAAAAAATATAAGTCTAGTAGTTGATTGACAATGAACAAAAATTACCACGCAATACTAGAAATAGTGTTGGTGGATTTCCATTGGTTGGGTGCTGGGCAATAAATTCTTCAGGGACCTTGCTGCATCAACACCGAAAGTTTCAGTACTTACTGGTGAAATCTGAAATCCTGAATTTACTTTACATATCTGAACAAATATATATCACTTCACCTCAGAGCTTCAGCACCTAAAATCTGTTCACGAGGAATCCATCCATCAATGTTCATTAGATCCAACCAGTGTCCAACGATATCTAGGCAAATATGGATATCCCAACGCCTGCTCACAGTTGACAAGGTAAGTATATGAAGGGGTAAAATGATCACATTAGTAAGTTTTATTTTTAACAACATAAATGGACTTTACATGCAGAATAAATCGCAAGTTACATCATAAAAGGTATGATAACAGGTAATATGAAAGCTGCAGCAAGGGAAATGGAAGCGAATAGCACATTCAACGATAACAATAACATGCAACTAACCAGATCATCAGTTGATGAAAGCCTTCATCCCACAGGAATCCCCTGGGGAAGAAAGGACGACTAGGGACAGCTGTATAGACCTCAGCTGGCCAATATGAAATAAGATTATCATGATTAAGCTGCAATTCAAGATTAGAAAGGACTTGGGTTAAAAAGATTTCAAAGATGAAGATATTAATAGCAAAATTATTTCCAAGTTAAACAAATCAAGTGAAAGAACAAGGTCTAACTACTGAAATGCAAAAGTAATTAATTCCTAAAGTGAAAAACTTTTGCACTGTGATGTACCCATCTTTAATTCGATAATTAATTTTTTAATGCAAAGCATCAATATTCTGAATGACTAAAAACAACTATGTTGTTTTTCTATTACTAATGCTGATACAAACTTACTTTCTGAGCAACAAAAGATCACTATCCTGCAATGCTGCTGTCAAGCAGTGAATGATGACTGAGTAATTGACTATGAATTGACATCATAAGACTAGTGTAACATATTACATAGATTGTTAGCTGAAAATATGACTTCTTGAATTACATCATTTCAGAGAGAGGTTAGAATCATCGTAAAAATCATAAACTAACAAATTATCAGCAGGTATAAAGGTAAACACGTACACCGGAGGCTCTTGGAAGTGCAATTCTTGACTGCCCATAGAAGTAGCCAATGCCACCAAGTAAATTTGCTATAGCAGCCTTACCAACAGTCACTGATTCTGAATCCAGCTAAAATTTGATGCCACAAAGATGCAATTTCAAGAGAAAATGCTTTTAGTGTCACTAACTTAAGATGCAAAGTCTAAGCACTGAATATTACATTGAAATGAGGATAGAGTCTAGGAATTCTTTTTCACTTGAAACAGCTTTTATCAATCAGGGGAGAAGTGATTGGGGAAAAGAAAGCATAGCTGGCTGAACGACTCTCAAATTTATCCCATGATAAAGAAATGGACTTGATTAATTAACGAAGTTCTGGGTGATTTTTGCCTATCAAATTGTGCGAACTATGTGACCAAAATTGCAAAACAAAGAGTTTCTGTATTTGAAAGGTCGGGGTTCCAAACTACTTGTAAGAATGGTAATACAAGAAAAGCAAGGGGTTAGTGTTGCTCATGTTTCGAGAGGAAGCATTCAACATCAACAACACAGAAAGGCTTCACAAACCAATTAACTGCATACAAAACTACAAAAGGTGATACAAAACACTTTCTTTCTGCAAGAAGACGTACCGACCACCTGATAATTGGCTATACTAGAATTAATTCAGTAAATATCATGAAGCAAAATTTTCATTTTAACCAAACATTTAAGCCACCAACTGTCGTGGATGTTAACAAAAATGTTCAGAGTTGAAATATGTTAAGAGAGATTCCATTTGATCAAGGCATTTACTGGAGTCATGTGATAAAAATATATTGCCAAAGATTTTACAAACGACATCGTTTAAAATTGCATAATTAGAACTAATGAAATAATTTCAAAATATATAAATAAATATGACAAATATGCTGTTGACCGTAAGACTATCAGCTCCCAATTTAAAAAAAAAGTTAAGATTCAGTAAGACTAGGAGCCATTAGGTGGCATATCTTGACATAGGTAGCACTGAAAAGACAATAAAGTAAACTGGAAACTATTTCATCATATAGTTCAAATACCTTGTCAGCCAGATCAAATAATTTCTCAAACTTTTTGTCAAATTCTAGTTGTTTTTCTTTCAATTGACCGGCCAGTAATGTACCTGATTCAGCAATATGTATAGGAATAATTTTTTTTAATAGGAACAAGATAAATTTTGATTTGCAAGTGAGTCAAATTTAATAAGAAACGGTCAAATAATCTAGAACATAAAGAGATTCTCTGCAACTCTCATATCTTCCATAGGAGAACATTCTACAAGTATTGGTGCACATTCCAGTAACACTTTGAACTTAAGAAGCTAACTTCATTTCTTCCTTAAACTTTTCCTAAGCTCTATTGCACCACAGCTGGTCTCCATGACAACTCTATTGAATTCCCCTATTCCACTTCTTCTTGGTGGCGGTGGTGGGGTGTGTGTGTGTGTGGAGTTGGGGGGGGGGGGGGNNNGTGTGGAGTTGGGGGGGGGGGTATAGAAGATATGAAATGACTAGGCAGAAAGCACAATACTTGAAACACATCTCAAATTCCATACAAGATTATAGAAAACACCTGTAAGACTGCTGACACGTTCTTCTACTCTAGAACTTGGTAAGTCAGTTCCAGAGACAAAAGCAAAATCTGTTTTGAATGGAACCCTTGTGGAAATCTGAAAAAGAATGAGACCAAGGAAAAAAGCGAAAAACAAGAACATAAAATTAGGATCTTTAATTTAGTTGGCATAGTTTGACAAAGTCGTAGAACAAGTAGTACCTCTTACAAGAAATATACCTGAAAAACTAAAATGTTTGGAGAATCATCAGATGTGTCAGGTAGTTGCAGCCGACCAAATTTTCTTCCCTATTTACACAGATGCAGACACTAAGATGTCCAAGTAATATTCACATAAGGAATTTGAACAATTCAAAGCTCTCATAAATTATTCATCAATTTGTGAACGCACACATCTGATAGAAGAACAATAACTTACTTGTGCTCCAAGATGTTCTTGGACAAGCTCAGACAAATTGTGAAAATGATGGGTCCTAAAACCAGAATAGTGGACATCTATATCCTCCTGCACATTGAGAAACAAACAATTAGTAAGAGCATAAATAGGTAACTAAAGGAGGTAAGTCTGCCTTGTTCATTTCCTATTTTTATAAGAAATCTATAGATACTTAATAGTGGACATCTATATCCTCCTGCACATTGAGAAACAAACAATTAGTAAGAGCATAAATAGGTAACTAAAGGAGGTAAGTCTTTCTTGTTCATTTCCTATTGTTATAAGAAATCTATCGATACTTATCAGAACATGATCATGTATGTTTGCGGACAATTTCCAATTACTAAAATAGGGGATAAAGATCTAAATACATTAAAAGCTAAATAGTATTGCCTATGGTCCATCTCCGTCCTAATACATATTTAAAAAGATTTTAAGTTGTGCAGCTGTTCATTGACTGATGGAATGGAAATCACTCCCACAGGTAAAATAAGAAGTGGGAGCATGGTATTACTTGTGTTGTATCCACGGAAGCATTTTAGAGCAAAAATAGCAAGTTTTGGATGATGAAAACTTAATTCTTCTGTAGTATTATACCATCATGAAACAAATATAATGCTAATATAAAAAACTATGAAAGTTATGGAAATAGTGCACAGCTTCTTATTACATGACTCCTTTGTTGGGATTACCATTGATTTCAAGTGCAGCTGCCAACCTCCAATATCTCCTCGTGAACCTGATGCAAGGAGAGAAGATTCACGAGTGAACAAGGCATCTCTACCCACGGTTAGAGTATTCCCATCTTCATCAGCCAAATAGAAAAAAAGATGAGCATTACTCAACAATTCTCCATTCTCCTTAGATCTGTGAGTAGACCAAGATAAGATTATCAACATTTGTAATTAACTAACTAAAGAATTCTCACTATTAGTCAACCAAGGCTTCGAACATACAACACGACATAATCCTCCCTTCCACTTCATTGCATGAGCCAAAGGAATCATAATAATAGCCACAGTTTTTCAAATACATAATTTACAGCAATCTAAAACGTATCTAACAAAATGGCTTGTCCACCAGAGAATGCAGGCTTTAGAGATTGTGTGAAGCATGAATACACATACCTCTTTTAGTTAACCTAAGTGTAGACCCATGTGAAACTGAGCCAAAAGAGCATCATAAAGTTGGATGATTGTTATTTTACTCAGATTAACCTCTTTCTATATGATAAATCAAGACCGTTTAACCACTTAAATCTAAGGAGCAAAATCCAATTCATAAGGGAGGTGTGTTTGCCTTGTTCATTTATATATCAAACCAGCACTACAACTTTTTTGTTAAATCTGAGCAAATATTAACTAAAAATATTATAATTGAAACACTTGCTTCTTCTGGGTTCTCAGTAAACATGGAAGCACAAAATTAATGGAGGAATTACATTTAGTGCCAATCTCCCCCAAAGCTTACATAATTCACAAAAGAATGAAGTCCAAGTTTCTTCAATAGCAACTGAATGAGTAAAGCTACACTAGTATTAAGACATATCAAAAGCAAATTCCAGAGAGAAGACACATTTGGCATCAGTATCTATTACATTTACCATATATGAGGGTACTAGTGTATGCCATGATAAAAAAATTAATGTAACCTAAATCTGAAATTGCTCTTAAGAATTGTGAAGAAACCTACATGCATTTGATAAAAAGAAAATCAGGCACTTACTTCTCACCGTTAACATCAATTTGAACAGCCCAATCTCCACCATAGCCACTACCGTTCTTCTTTGATTTCAAGAAACTTGTTGTTAAGGTCATATCCTGGTCAACCAGAACTTGATGTCCAAAATCTCGTCCATTATGATGTCTCCAACCATACGTGCTCAGCTCATCAGAATCTTGACAAACGTGTCTCATGAAATATCTTCCATTCTTGACACCTATCCACATTAATCCGGCAAGTAAAGACCTCGGAGTCCTGCCAGTTAAAAGAGCTAAATGACCAACGTATCATTTGGAGTATCATTTGATCAATATAGTGATGGATAAATCGAAGATAATTGTAATTTTTGTCTTCACGAGTTGTGATATAAACAATCGACTGAAGAAAAAGGTTTTACATAATAATCACTGCATATACCAAAATCATGCATCTGCATGAGTCAGTATTTGGTATATTACTACAATCTCAATATTTCCCGTGCCCAAACCTCCGATATAGCAAGGACGACCATACAATTTAAACTAATGACAAAAATCCTTTAAAACCACTATTAAACTAACTATATTCAGAAGTAAAAACAAAATAATGCTATAGCAAACCAATGGGGTACCTCGCACGAATGCCGAGATAAACATGAGGACGATAGGTTCCCCAATACAGGCTTTCTTTGTGTTCACCTTGAAACTGCCATTACCAACTTATTCATACCTTAGTCTGAAATAAAAATATCCGAGAGAAATCAAGTAGTATAACTCACACTCCACCTGAGGAAGGTCCATGACTTTTGGAGCAGGAAAGGGCGTGACAACGCTAGGACTTTGAGATTTTTCGATAGGCTTCATAAAGTGTAAAATAAGGTACAAAATGACGAAGAATGCAACAACGCCAATCCCTAGATTGACCTTGAGATTAACGTTGAGAATTCGAATGGATGAACTATGAGCTCCATTTCTATCCCTGCGGGTTATAGAGTGAAGTTTTGTCTTACGAACTCCGTCGTCGTTGGTGGCATCTGTGGAGGATTTGATTCGGCTTCGAGCAACTTTTCGGCTACTTCCAGTCATTTTCAAGTTAGACTTTCTGATACTTGGATCCAGAGAGACGAAAGCTGGGTGTGCGCGCTCGCGCGCTTCTGTTATTAGTTTTCTGTAATTGTGGACTGTGATCAGAGAAATTACAGTGAGACTCGTATCGGGTCACCCCATGCCTGAATCAGGAGAAGATTTTCAGCGCTCTCACTGAATGCAAGATGGTGCAGTGAGCCGACAATTACAAATAAATCTACGCTAATTTAGGTTTTTTTTCATGACTATACTCATGAAAAAACATTTTACAAAATTATACACTTTCAATCATTTGGGTACTTTGGACTCATATTGTCTTCATTTTTTCTCTCATTACCCTTTCTCACACATTACCACACACTTTATCTATTCATCCCTCTCATTTTTAAGAAACTCGTTTTCATTTTTTATTTCTTCATACTTCATTTATTTTATGATTTTATAATTTTTTTTTCATTTTTTAATAAATTAAAGTTAAGAGCTAAAATTATAATTGTAATTTTAGAATTTTGGTGAAAAATGGATGAAAATATTGGTCGAAATTTGATGAGTTTTGTTAATTATAGCTTTTGCTCATATTTGAGAGAGGGGATGTATTTTGTTAATTTTAATGAAAAATATTAATTTTTATAGGATTTGTTAATTTTGGGTACAGATCTACACTATGGGTACACAAGCATCGTGTAACTTAGAGGGTGGCTACGCGGGCATCGTTCAGCCTACACGATGGTTACACAGGCATTGTGCAGCCTACACGATGGCTACGGACATCGTGTAACCTACACGATAGCTATACTAGCATCGTGTAAGTATCATGTACATTACACATGTAATATTTTTAATTTTATATATTTATTTAAATATAAATAAATATGAAGGTTGAGTGTTGAATAAGAATGGACGACATTTGATTTGATATTATGTAAGAAAAGTATTGGGGGAAAGAATGAAGAAAAAATAGTGGGCAATGGGTACACAATGCTACACGATCGTAGTGTAGTCATCGTGTTTGTACATGATGATCGCGTACAATACACGATGACTACACTACGATTGTGTAGACTACACAATGTATATACGTGTATCGTGTAGCCATCTTGTAGTTTATACGATGGGTACACAGGCATCGTGTACCTCCATCTCTCTCAACGTTATCTCTCGTTCTCAATGTTCCCTCTCTCTAAGCTCTACGTTTTATCTTTATCTCTTTACGTTCTCTCTCAAAATTAACAAAATCCACTAAAATTAACAAGTCCTAAAATAATTACCAAAGCCCATTAAAATTATACAACACGATGACTACACTACGATCGTGTAGCCACCGTGTACTCATTGCCCACTACTTCTTCTTTTTTCATTCTTTCCTCCCAATACTTTAGCCATCGTGTATGTTACACGATGCTCGTGTAGGCATCGTGTAGGTTGCACGATACCCGCGTAGCCATCGTATAAGTCGCACGATGCCTACACAGATTACATGATGGCTACACGATGCTCGTGCACCCATCGTGTAGACTTATACCCAAAATTAGCAAAACTCGTCAAAATTAACAAAACCTATAAAAATAAACAAAATGAATTAAAATTAACAAAATCCATCACCTCTCTATGGTTTCTCTCTCTTAAATCTGGGCAAAGGCCAAAATTAACAAAACCCATCAAATTTCGGCCAATATTCTCACCCATTTTTCATCAAAATTCCAAAAATAAAATTACAATTTTAGCTCTCAACCTTAATTTTTTAGAAAATGAAAAAGTTATAAAATCATGAAACAAATGAAGTATGGAGAAATAAAAAATGAAAATAGGTTTATGAGAAAATGAGTTTCTGAAAAAATGAGAGAGAGAAATGAATATGGAAGATGAAGAGAGAGTGTGTGGGCCAATGTTTAAGGAGGGTAATAAGGGAAAAAAAGAGAAAAAGTGAAGAGAATGTGTGTCCGGAGTTAGAGAGTGCACAAATTACTGAAGGGGTATAATCTTGCAAAACAATTTTTCATCGGGTATAGTCTTGCAAAAAACCTGTTAATTTATGGGTCAACTCTGTTTGGCTGAGTATTTTCGTTCTCCGAAAAGAATTATGCGGGTAAATCTCACACTCATATTCTAGAAGTCGTGGGTTTGAGTCATATTTTTATATTTTTCTTGAAATTTATAATGTATCTTTAATAATAAAAAATAAATTATGTGGGGACTGAATCCGGAGCCGGAGGATGAAAACACTGGACTGTTTATTTATTTAAAGGCAAAAATATATTTCTCATTCTCTAATTTTTTTCGTACGATCTTTTATTAACTTTTAAGTTAAATACTCTCAATCTTCTAACTTTTAAAAACTTTTTTAACGAGCTCCTTGCATCTAACATTGTCAAGTAATTCATAAAATTATTAACATGAACGCTATCTAAGAGAGTTCAGTACACTTGATTCCTTATTGATTGGTCACTGACATTCCACCAAATTCTAAACTCACTGTTTAGATGGTGGATAATGGTTGTTTTGTTGTATTTGCAATCTAAATCTTGTCAGAGCAAAAAAGCCAAAATTGTGACAATTAATCAACCAAACTTGCAAGAAGAAAAATACTGGTAAGATTTAAATGTCTGGCGATTTGCGATGAGTTTTTTTTGCCTATGTAGACCCAAGGCTAACTAAATGTCTAAAAATTAACAAATGCTTAAATTTTAGCTAATCGGCACTATGGGCTTATAATCCACTAAAAACCCTCAGGCGTAATTACTATATTACTCTTTGCACTATTCCCAAACGACTGTTATGATAGAAAAAATTACAGAAATAAATCATATCAGAACAGTGTAATCATTCGAATTTTTACGTAAGAACTTGCTTCTTTTCCTTCCTCGCGATTTATTGCAAGATCGGTTGGGTTAATGATTTTGTATTCCTCCTTCATCTTCTTACATTTTTCTTCATTTCTAAGTCTATTAAAACACATTATGCTCATGCATAATAAACATGTCTGATGTTTTTTTAGGGTTTTATCTCTAATTTCATTTTAAGATTTTATCTCCAATTTTTAACTAAGATTGGTTGGATGATTTTTTTGTTTTACATTTATTCTAATAGTCTACTAGAAGTCTTGACCAGATGTAAAAAAGGAAATCTCTTTCTAGAAAGAGAAATGCTCCCCCCTCTCTAGATCTTTTTTAGCTTATCCTTCTCCGGGAGGAGGTTCATCGCCGGCCACCATGATCAATATGACTCATTTTCAAGTTGAGGAAGGGAAGGAGCATGAAGCTGATGCAAACAAGGAGCTCTGCAACACAAGGAGTTCTGCAACACAAGAACTCCTTCTAAACAACTAAACGTGAATGACTCCTCGCCTCATTGATGTCTCTGTCCCCAAGGGCTTGTTCTATTTCAAATTTGGTTCCATTGAAAAGAGAAATGCTCTTTTGGAGGATGAACCTTGGCACCTATTGGGTAAGCCACTCATACTCAAGCCATGGGAACCCAACGCCCAGTTTGGAAAGGACAAAGTTAAGAAGCTTTAAATATGGGTCAAACTCTGGCATCTACTTGTTGAACTATGGACTTCTGAGGCACTTAGCCATATTGCCAGTGCAATAGAAGTTCCCTTATACTCTGATTCCTCGAGTGCATAAGGGATAGGGAAAGGATATGCCCGAGTCTGTGTGGAAATAGACATAAACACCACACAAATCAAGCAATTTGATATTGATCTTGGGATTGAAGATTGGAACCCAATTGTTGTGACAGTTAAATATAAAGGCATGCCTAAGAAGTGCACTAAATGTGGGGGGTCTTTTGGACACGACTGCGACTGTGTTTTAAGCACCAAACCTATCCCTCCTCCCATCCCTCTTCAGGAGGCCCATTCTTCTCCTTCACCCATCCTTTCTGTCCCCTCACTTTCTCAATGGCTCCTTTCTCAAAGAGCTTAACTCTACAACTATCTCACTAATCCCCAAGGTTCCAAACCCTTCTTCCGTGGGTGACTTTAGACCCATCTCTTATTGTAATGTGCTCTACAGAATGAAAGCAACCCTGCCTGCCTTGATTAGCCCCAACCAGTGTACTTTTATACCTGGTAGAAGAATAGCAGATAACATATTTCTTTCACAGGAATTACTCAGAAGCTACCATAGATCCCTTGGTATGCCAAGATGTGCTCTAAAAGTTGACCTTAGGAAAGCTTATGGCATTGTGAATTGGCTTCTTATTGGAAAAGCTCTTCAGTACCTTAACTTCCCTAATGTTTTTATTGGATGGGTTATGGAATGCATTTCCTCCCCCTCTTACTTAGTTATTATAAATGGTGAACCATATGGCTTTTTTATAGGAGCTAAAGGCATTAGACAATGAGACTCTATCTCTCATTATCTTTTGTTATAGTGATGGAAGTTCTCACTAGAATCCTAAAGTTTGCAGCTCATCACACTCCTTTCAAGTTTCATTGCAGATGTAAAGCCATTGACCTGGTAAATCTATACTTTGCATATGATCTCCTCTTATTCTATAGAGGAGATAAGGAATCAGTGCACTCTCTTAAAGAGTATCTTGAGGTGTTGCAAAGCATGTCACGACTCCAAGCTAACACACATAAGAGTCAAGTGTTTCTTTCAGGAGTAGAAGATGATGAAGCTCAACTTATTCAGTCCACTATTGGCTTCCCTAGCGGTCATCTTCCTGTCAGATACTTGGGCATGCCCTTTATTACCACTAAGCTTTGCAAAGCTGATTGTGACTCTTTGGTGGAGAGAATTATAACTAGAATTGGATCTTGGGACTCCAAATACCTTTCCTTCACTGACAGACTCCAACTGACTCAGTCTATACTTCTAGCTATGTTTCAATTTTGGGTTGGCCTCTTTATCTTACCCAAAAAGGTCATTAAGAAAGTCCAAGATCTTCTCAGGAACTTCTTGTGGAATGGTAATGCAACCAAACACTTTGGGGATAAGGTTGTTTGGGCTGACATAAGCTGTGAGAAAAGTAAAGGAGGTCTAGGTCTCAGGGATCTCATTCTTTCCAATGAAGTGGCAGTGGCTAAACATCTGTGATTTTTTTATCTCAACCTCCAAGTTCTCCCTTTGGAAGGATTGGTGTCATGTCTTTTTAATAAGGAAAAGCTCTATATTCTTGGTCCCTATTCCTGCTAATGCTTCCAGGGCTTAGAGGAAGATCCTCAAGCTTAGGGATAAATTCTTGCCCATATATTTTGTTAGCATTGGCAATGGTGAAAGTGCTAAACTCCTTACAGATAAATGACATCCTTTTGGTTATTTTACTTGAAAGATTTGGCTAGAGATTGATTATCAGGACAGGTTGGTACCTTGATTCAAAGGTAGTAGAAGTAATCCAGAATGGCCAGTGGGTCTGGCCTACTGCCAATTCAGCTGACCTTATTGAACTAAGAAGTTGTTCAATCCCTCCTTCAAGACCTCTAGAATAGGATGTTTGGACTTGGAACATTAGCCCCAATGGTAATTCTCTTACTTACTCCCACTTTTCTGCCCCAAGGGATCCGGTTAGGTGGGCTAAACTTGTGTGGTTCAAGCATCACATTCTAAAGTACAACTTTATCTCTTGGTTGGCTTTGTTTGACAAGCTTTCCACTAGAGATAGAGTTCCACATTGGAATAACACAATGACTGAGGAAGATTTTGAATGTGTGTTATGTATCGGACATGTTGACACCAGATCACATTTTTTGTGGGAATCTACATTTGCAGGATATATTTGGGAAGAGGTAATAAGGAAATGTGGTCTAGAATCCTTACCTAGAGCTTCCTCTTAGTCCCAACTTATCTCCTGGCTTCTAATTTAGGGCAAGGCTCACTCACTTAGAGACTCCATACTTAAGATTGCATTCACCTCTCTAATTTACCAGGAAATATTAGTTAGAGACACCTACTTTGGGCATCTATTAGATGTCTAAGCCATGAAGTTTTCCTTCACTATTTGCCATCACATAATTTAGATGGGAGCAAAAATCCTTGGATGGCAAGCTTCCTCATGACTAGTTGTACTTTTTCATCACAGAGAAGCCGCTAATATTTTCAAAGGAGTTCATATTAGTCACTAGTCTAGGGTTTTACATTTCTACTAAACTTCTTGACAAATATGTTGCCAACCTAATATGTAACACCTACTTTAACAAGGAGGATAAAATAATAAACAATCATTTGGAGGAGGTGTTTATGAGTATGGAATCCTTAGAGGATACAGACATTGTGAAGGTTGCTTTGCTATATTTATTAGAGCATTTTTGTCAGATAATGAGAACAAGAGCCATGTTAAGAAAAATGATTGGCATTGGTTAATGACATCAATGCCTTCAGTTAATATTCATGGGGGAGGTATATTTTGTGAAAACAATCAAATCACTAAAAAATTATGAAGAGCAAGAGGATAATGATGGATGATGACATTGAAATTGACTTGACTGCCTTAAAAGATTTGAAGAAAAATGGCGAGAATGGAACAAAAAATATTATTGATCTTGGATATGCAGTGAGAGGATGTCCTTATGCTTTTTAGGTAAAAATTATTTAGTTTGATGTAGTTGTTTACAAATTAAGTGTGACCGTTGTATGCTGATAAATTCTCTTTTGTTACATGCATGTGCATTTGATGTCATTCACAAATTTGGTGCACATATACTATCAGGGTCGCGAACAAGGTACCAAGAATTTTGAACTGGACAACAACAATAGTGGTACCCTTCGAGTCCCTTCAAAAGAATATATTTCAAGAAAGAATGTAAGTGCAAACTAAAATCAATACTCTAAAGGTAATCTTCAAGATTGATCTTGAAGTCTTCAATATGGATCTTGAATTCTTCAAGATGGATCTTGAAGCCCCCAAGTGTGTTCTTGAAGTCTTCAAGATAATTATGAAATCTTTAAATCTCGAGCATTCAATATTTCAACAGGAGAACAAGGAATATGAGTTTGATAAAGAAATTTGATTAAAAGATCGTACTTTATGGGATTGATGTGAAGTTCATCATATAATATAACTGCAAGCTCGTGTAAGTACAAATGAATGATATCTCTAAAAGTTTGATCTTTTCTCCACTAAAAGAGCATGATGGACCTTGCTTCTCCATCATTACCATGCATATTCAAACTTCAAACATTTTTGTTTAGTATAACAATGAAGGAAGTAAGTGGTTTTAAAAATTCAAAAAAAAATTAGAGTGTACTTCAAGTCTTCAAGATCAATGTTGACGTCTTAGAGTTTAATCTTGAAGTTTTCAAGATCCATCTTGAAATTTTTCAAGTTTGCTCTGAAGTATTCAAGACTAATCTTGAAGATTCCAGGACCAGTCTTGAAATTTCAAGATCAATCTTGAAAACTTCAAAACAGAACATAAAGATTTCAAGACATTCAATTTCACTTTTAAATACTGTAAGAATAATTTTGGAGTCTTCAAGATCAATCTTGAAGACTTCATGACAGAACTTAAAGACTTTAAAACAGAACAAGGCCAGTCTTGAAGTATTTAAGTTCTATCTCGAAGTCATCAAGTTCTTTCTTGAAGTCTTCAAGAAACCAATCTATTCGAAGTCTTGAAGTAACTAATCTTGAAGTCTTCAAGTTCACTCTTGAAGTCTTCAAGTTCACTCTTGAAGTCTTCAAGTTCACTCTTGAAGTCTTCAAGTAGGCAATCTATTTTAAGTATTCAAGTTCAATCTTGAAGATTTCAAGTTTAATCTTGAAGTCTTCAAATTCAATCTTGATGTTGTCAAGTTAAATCTTGAAGTCTTCAATTAGATACGGCTTGTTAAGTTCTTCATCATCAATTTTGTTTACTACATGAAGAGTTAACATTCTAAAAAATTTAAATAGTATCCTAAAATCTTAAGAAACTCATTAATAAAACTAAAATTGAAACATCAAGATATAATACATATGTTCATACCTTTTAGTTGAAAAGCTTTTTTGGTGAACATAAAATCACTATGAGACTTGAAGATGTAAAATACAAACAAGAATGAAAATTTTGAAAATAGAAGAATGAGAATGTTGAAAGTGTAACACACTTTAGACTTATGGAAGGTAAATAGTGGACAAGGAAGAAGAAGATGGAAGCAAGAAAAATGTGGAAGATGGAAGAAGAAAAATCTTGAAAATGAACTAGCGAAAAAGAAGGAAATAAGCTTCTTGATGAAGACATAGATATTTGAGTGTAAAATAGATAAAGTTGATATATGATGAGACATTTATGAAAAAATAGTAATAAGGGTAATAACATGGTTGTTAGAATACCGATGAGATCATATGATCCTACAATCCAATAATTCCTAAACGATCTGGATCGAATACGAAATCTGAAACATGTGGGATCATGGTAAGAATTCCATAGGATCAATATAACCGTGTAGAATGGTGTAGGATCGTGCGATCCATACACGATCCCGTTAATACTAAAATTTGGCTTATTTATAAATTAATTAAGGGAGAATTGATGGTGGGGTTCGAACTATTACAAAAGGGGTTTAATCGTCGAGCATCTAAACAATGAACCAAGAATTCTTAGGCAACAAAAATGGATTTCTTTTATATTTAACTAAACATACGTTTAAATTTATTTATTTTAAGATTTTCACCACATCACATTTGAACTTATCAAATTAAAATGAACCCTATTACCACTATTTTATTATATTTAAATTTATTTCTTTTAAGACTTGTACTACTAATTTATTAAATTTGAACTTATAAATTAGACACTTCTCAACTAGATTCACACAAACCCAATTTTTTATAATGCGCTTATCATATTGAATCGATAATTACTTGTACATATTTATTGTTTATCTTTCATAATTCGAAACAATAATTATGTAAAGTTTTAATTAAGATTTTAGATCGATAGACCGAACTTATAGTTGGAATGTTTAAATGTGTAAGTATAAATGTATTAACTAGTGGATGTCTTAAAATAATTAAGTTAAAATGTATTAAATTAGTGACACTCACTTATTTTAGTTAGTTATAGTAATTAATTAATATGGTTTTTAGGATCTCATACATGTATCTAGTTTTTTAATATTTTAATTATTACTATTTAGTATGATATTATGATCCTCGATCTGTCAGCAAGAACCTTCCATTGATCAAAGTCAAACTTACGATCCTGATAATCTTGAGGGGAAAAATTATCACCAATTTTGAGGGAAATGTAGTGGATTGTGGGCCAGAGTGTAGATTAGTAAAAATAAATATGTGTTTTATTTTAGACATTTGATTAGCCAAGGGGCCGACATAGGAAAAAAAAGACTAGTTGTGTTTGGGATAAAAGTGTGGCCTTATGGGGTTGGGAATCATGAGTTTAGAGTAAGAGTCTAAACAGTGAGCGTTCACACTCGCAAAGTTAACAGATTACTTAACAATGTTAGATTAGAGGATCACATAGAAATATTTTTAAAAGTTGTTGGATTAAAAATGGTTAATATAAAAGTTAGAGGACCGCATAAAAACAATAGAGAAAGTTAAAGGGCCACATGTAGATTTCCTTTTGTTTTTTTAACCAATAGAGATACACTAAAATTTTTTTAATTGCTTTCTACAAAATTAACATCTAACTTTAAAAAATCATTTCATTTCAATCTGTTAAAAATCATTATTACAAAATCCTTAAAAAAATTTAGATTAACATTTTATATTAAAATTGAGAGTCAATAGAATCAAAACTTACTCTAACTAAAATGGTATATATGAAGAATTCCTTGTAGGATGACTAAAATTAATAGATTTTTTATAACAAGACGCTTAATTATAAATTTTTTTAAAGTGTATGTATTAAGTTTGTTAAAAGTTTTAAAGTGTTTCTAAAAAAATTCAAAGTGCATGACGCTTCACATTTAGCCCTTAATTTATATGCACAATATCTGTAATTCCATAATCCATGAGGGTTAAACATGACAATAATTTCATAATTTAAAATCTGCAATTTGATTGGAACCCTAATTAATAAAAATTATCAAATTGAAAACACTAATTTTACCCTAATAAGACACCTTTATCATTAAATTGCAGAAGCAATTAAATTATCATAAAAGCTTATTAATAAATCTTATTAAATGTCGTATTAAACTTCGTTATAAAATCGACATAGGAAATATATGAAACATGAGAGTCAACACTTGGTCATAGAAAAATATGGTAAATAATAAATTACTAAATCCTAACAAAAATATTATTTTTTTCAAGTCATAAAGTTATTCATAAACTGAAAATACTAGATTATGCTACTAGTCTAGTTGGAAATACATAGTAAGTAAACTTGCATAGCATTCAACTCTCATAATGCAAACGAATATCACATGCAATCATAATATATCTTAACATACTCATTTGGTGACTTAATCACAAATGAATTTATATAAGGTCCTTAATGTGTCCCGACTAATCATATTTCATGGTTAATATGTATCTTGAACTTGTTTGTATAACTTACTTGATCATGATTTGACAAGGCATATCCCCCAATTAACAACCCAAATAGAATTGTTCCATAGTTGAACATGAACATAGCTTCTAACGTGAACGTGAACATGGCAGAATGAGTGTTATAAAGCTGATGCAACTTAAGGTTATCCGAACTCAAAGATGCTGACATGAACTTGATGATACCCAACCATATAGCTGGAACATGACGTGAACAGTCTAGTTTCCCGATAACCAATGGACATGTCTAAGTTTACTTCTTATTCAATTATCAGTTTACTTAAGTTAACTTCATCATTCGTAATAATTCATATTCATGACTAAACATGAATCTTGTTCATCAACTCTTATTATGTAACTAATATGTGTAGCTTAAACAATCATAATCCAATCATACATCATGTGATAACTGTAAAGGTTTTTTTTGGTATGGAGAACTCTCTACGAACAAATGATAAATATCATAATTTAAAGAGAGAATGAAGACACCATCATTTATGTGAAAACCCTTTAATGGGAAGAAAAACTACGGGGAGATTGTTGTTATTCACTGGTGTAAAAGGATTTTACACACTTGTTGATGAGAGAATAGAGGAAGGCAGTGCCTTTAGTTGAGGTTTGCTTCGTTCTCTCTCTTTTACATGAGTCTGTACTTATATGCCTCACGATAATAATAATAATAATAAAAGGAAGGGGATGATCACATCCTCTATGCTTTCGGCTAATGGGATTGCTTTCAGCTATTTTGTCCTCAACAACTTAATCTGTCATAGCCACTTGGTGGCTCCTCGTGGTTTGGGCCAATCAATCATAACCACTTGACCGTCACTCTGAACCCTCATTTTTGTTCTGATGTTTTGTTCTGTCCAGGAGGTAATGATTCTCCGTTCTCGAGATGTCGGTTCCTGTTTTAGAAGTGATGATCTCTCGTTCTCGAGATATCGATTCCCGTTCTGAAAATGATGATCTCCCATTCTCGAGATGTTAGTTCCCGTTCTGTTGTTCTTTCTCGTTCTGGGAGTGATGATCCCCCGCTCCATAAGCGATAGTCACCCGTTCCAGAAGCAATAGTTACCCGTTCCAGAAGTGATGGTTCCCCGCTTCAGCATTCTTCCGTTCTTACGAGGTCTCCCGCTTCAGCGTTCTTTCTTACGAGGTCTACGGATGACGTTTTCTAAAGAAATTTGAAAACGGGCCTCTGATCTCAAAAATCTCAAGTTTATGAAGATTTTTTGTTTACGGATGGTGTTTTCTAAAGGAATTGAAAACGGATCCCTAACCTTATAAAAGACTTAAGTTCATGAAGACTGGTATCTGCATACATTATCTTCTTAAAAGGAAGAATGAGAATAGAGGAACGTAACGATAGAATAAGAAAGGACAAACCATTACACCTCAATAAGTAAAACTTATTGAGTGTAATGGGGGGAATGAACAGGTAAAAAATCACCCAAGACACGTGTATAGAAAGAACACTGAAGCGGGAGACCTCGTAAGAACGGGAAAGAATGATGAAGCGGGGAACCATCGCTTCTGAAACAGGGGGAGAATCGCTTCTGGAACGGGGAGACTATTGCTTCTGGAACGGGGGGGGGGGGGGG
>QANY01009945.1:160857-184771 GCA_003255025.1 Datisca glomerata
GGGGGGGGGGGGGGGGGGGGGGGCTATCGCTTTTGGAATGGGGGACTGTCACTGCCAGAATGGGAAAGAACAACAGAATAGGAGCCGAAATCTCGAGAACAGGAGATCATCACTTCCAGCATGGGAACCGACATCTCTAGAATGAGGAATCATTACCTCCTAGACAAGACACAACATCAGAACGGAAAGTAGGTTCAGACTGACTGCCAAATGCTTATGATTGATTGACCCAAACCACGAGGAACCACCAAGTGACGATGACTGATTAAGTTGTTAAGGACAAAACAACTGAGAGCAATCTCATCAGCCGAAAGCATATGAGATGTGATTAGGAGTGTTCACGGTTCGGTTCAAAAATAAAACCAAACCGAACTGAACCACGGATACTTAAAGAACCGAATCAAATCGAACAGTGAGTTTCGATTCGGTTCGGTTAGGTTCTTCGGTTCGGTATTATTAGTTAAAAATAATTTTAAATTATCTTATTGAAAAAACAAATATAAAATTAAAGTTTTACTTCAGTTCGGTTTGGTTTTATAAGAAAATATATATATAAAAAATATAAATTCAAAGTTTCGGTTCGGCTCGGTTTGGTTAGGTTCGAAATCCACCAAAGTTCCGAACCGAACCAAAACTTCGGTTCGGTGATTTTCCTGAACCAAACCAAACCAAATATACATAAAGAATGAACTGACCATTTTCGGCTCAGCTCAGTTCGGCTTCGGCCGGTTTGGTTTGGTTTTGAACACTCCTACATGTGAACATCCCCTTCCTTTTTATTATTATTATAATTATAAGGCCTATAAGTACAGGTTCATGTGAAAAGAGAGAGAACAAAGCAAACATCAACTAAAGGCACTGCTCTTCCTCTCTTCTCTCACCAACAAGTGTATAAAATCCTATATACCAGTGAAAAACAACAATCTCCCCGTGGTTTTTCTTCCCTTTAAGGGGTTTTCACGTAAATGATGGCATCTTCATTCTCTCATTCTCTCTTTAAATTATGATCTTTATCATTTATTCATAGAGGGTTCTCAATACAAAAAAAACCTTTACAGTAACTATATTAATCATAATATCATAATACAGAAAAACAAAGCACATGATCACATGTATAAGTATTATAGAGAATATGATATATCAATGTTAAATGTAAATACGCTACATATCATAATATGGGAGCCACATCACCATATAGCTCACTTACTAGAGTATATGAAATAATTAAATAATTATTTTCTTGAAACCCAAAGATACTAGATCACTATACATTCAAGTAATCATAATATGTTCAATATAAATTATACATTAAATTAGGAAGGTAATAAATGGTCGAAAGGGGTGAAAATAAATCAGGTATCAATATGGTCAAAATGATAATTACTAGTTTTATACTATTTGATTCAGCTAGATGGTTTAGTTTGGTTCAGTTTGGCTGGACGGGTTCAGTTCAATTCGGGTCACAAATCTAGTTGTAATGCTGAATAGAGAACATGGAAAAGTGAAAAAAAGAAAGAAGAGGAAGGAGAGCCTTGTTGGCTTTCAACCAGGGAAAAACAAAGGATGGAAAAGATGAAAAAATAGGAATAAAGAGGAATAAGAAGAAGAAGAAGAAGCTTACCGGCGTGAAGGTGTGACAGTGTTAGAAGTAGGCACGAAGCATAGGGAATAGTGGTGGCAATGATCACCCTGTTGTAATGGTAAAGGGAAGATGAAATAATGAAGTTGAGAGAGGAAAGTAAGAGAGAAACATATAGAGAAAGAAAAGAGGACAACACTTACTAGAAGGCCGCTGCTAGTTAGCGATTGAACGGAGACCTCAAGAGGCGTAAGGAGAAATGAAGTCAAAGAAGAAAATGAGTGCTTGGGATGGGAGAAGAATAAGTGTGTTTTTAGAATGAGTTTTATGGTTAAAATTAGGTATAAATAGGTATAGGTAGAAGCATTTCATTCTAATTATGAAAATACCCCTTATAGGGTTACAGGTTATCACATCCTTCACTCCTTAAGAACTTTCATCTTCGAAAAAAATTTACCTTACTGAAATAATCTTGGGTACTTGACACGTATCTTTGCTTCTCGTTCCCACATTGCATACTCAATTTGATGATTTCTCTAAAGAACCTTGGCTAATTGAATTGTCCTGTTGTGAAGAGTCTGATTCCTGCGCTCTAGAATTCTGACCGATTTCTCTTCATAATGAGGTCATCATGAACTTGTATTGGTTCAAAATTGATGACATGTTTTGGATTGGCCATGGACTTGTGGGGCATCGAGATGTGGAACACGTTGTGAACACCGAAAAAAGCTTGTCGTAAAGTGAGTCGATAGGCCAAAGGACTGAGATACAATCCAAATCTGAAAATGATCGATAAACCTAGGGCTGAGTTCTATGCATCAATAATGCATTGTTGCAATGACATATGAGCTATGAGTTGAGCCAATTGAGTCATAGGATCTTCTAACTTTCGACTTAAAGCATCAATTACCACATTTGTTTTCCCTAGGCGATATATGATCTCACAGTCGTAGTCTTTCACAAGTTTCAACCAATGGCGTTGCCTTATATTAAACTCTTTCTAAGTGAAAAAGTATTTGAGGCTCTTATGGTTTGTGAAAACCTGACACTTACAACCATACAAGTAATGTCCCAAAATCTTGTGGGCAAAACCAATGGCGGCCAGTTCCAAATCGTGCCGCAGGATAATTTTGCTTGTAAGGTTTGAGTTGAAGAATCCAAGCATAATCTAAACTTTTCATAGATGCATCAGTGTAGATCACAAAGTCACTCTTATCATCTAGAATAGTCAAAACTGGAGTCGACACAATTTTCTATTTGAGCCTCTAAAAACATTTCTCACAATCAGTCGTCCAAGTGTGGCATTCTTCCTAGTCAACTGCGTGAGGGAATAACAACTTGGCAAAGCCCTCAACGAACCTCCTCTAATGCCATGTGAAACCCAGAAAAATGGGAACCTTTCCCCCATTAGTTAGCTAGGGCTAGTTAACTACTACTTTAAGAAGGGTTAACTAAGATTTTGTCTTGAGACACCAAATGACCAAGAAAAGATACTTGATAAAGCCAAAACTCACACTTCTAGAATTTAGCGTACAACCGGTATGACCTTAAAGCTTGTAAAGCGATTAGAATATCATCAATAAACACAATCGCGAAGGAACCAAAGTATTCCTGGAACACCTTGTTCATCAAATTCATAAACGCTACCGGGCATTGGTTAATCAAAACGACATGACCAAATACTCATAATCGCTCCATCGAGTACAGAATGTTGTCCTAGGGATATCTTCGTCATGTATCCTAAGTTGATGGTAACCTGATCTCAAATCAATCTTAGAGAATTGTGATGATCCCTTAATTTCATAGGATAAATCCTCGATGCATGTTAACATATAATTATTCTTGATAGTGACTTAGTTCAACTTCTTGTAGTCAATGCATGACCTTATTGAATTCATATTTTTTAACAAATAATGCCGGAACTTACCTAGGTGAAACACTTAGTCTAATATAAATTCTTATCCAACAATTCCTAAGTTGATCCTTAAGTTCTTCAACTCAGTAGGAGTCATGCGATGCAAACCTTTGATATTGGCATTGTTCCTAGTACCAACTCAATGCAAAAATCCAACTTTCTAAGAGGGGGGAGTCCTGATATTTCATCGGGAAAGACATCTAAAAATTCACAAGCAATAGAAAGTGATTTAATATACATTGGCACCTTAGAAGTATCCAGAGCACAAGCTAGGTAACCCCAACTATCAAGAAGGCGTTTAACCTTAATAATAGATAAAACATTCAACATTGATTGCTACTGGGATCCCCTAAATTTAAAGCTAGGTCCATCGGGGGGTTGGAAACAAACTTCCTTACGATAACAATCTATGTTGGCAAGTTAGCAGCCAACCAGTCCATCCCTAGGATTAAATTAAAGGCATGCATCTCCAGTACTTTAAGTTTAGCATCCATAACATAATCTACGATCAACATTAAACAAGACTCGACCGCGGTGTTAGCAAGGATAGAAGCTCCAAAAGGCGTGAAAATACACAATATGAATCCCAAGGACACTATAGATAATAATGAATGGCTCACAAATGAGACATATATAAATGAGTGCTTAGATCTAGAATCAATCAATGCAAAAGTTGAGTACCCTAGTACATGAATTGTACATGCAACAACTGCATCTGACTCCTCAACTTCCTAGTGAATTAACATGAAAACCCTTCCTTTTGCCTTGTCCACACTCGTGTTACTATTTTACTAAGTAAGCAAAGGACAGTTCCTGAGGAAATGTCCAATTTTCCCGTACTTGAAAAAATCATTGGTCCTTTTACAGTATGAACAGTTGGTCCCATTTTTGAGCCTCTCGCTCGGGCATGAAAATTGCGCATTCTACTTTCTGAGCGTCTAAGCAATTCATATAACAGAAGATTTTCTTTAGCTTAGTGATCCATTCATCAGCTAGAAATGGATCGGATGCATGCTCATCGAATGCAAGTGGATTCAACCTCTTTATGTATCAAATGCACGTCAAAGGGCATTTTATGATGTCATGGGCGAGTTGTCACCCCTGCCTCAACAGCCTAAGGAGTTCGTGAACAACCTCAAATGTGCTCGCCAGTGGGTTTGTAGCTTGATCGGCCTGGTTGTTGTTGTTTCTTGTAAGAGCTATCACACTCGACAAAAGAATACTCATGACTTACCAACATGTCTAATCACTAATGCATACATTTAACGTAAGCATATCTAACATGTCATAATGAAACAAAAACATATCGTACTGAAATAATATTTGAAACATTTATCACATGTGCACCTGGATTATAAGATGAGGGAGGAGCATAATGAGTGACTTTTATACATTCATTAAGGAAAGTTAACATAATCTATAACCTTGGCTCTGATACGAAACTATAATGTTTCTATCTCTGAAGGCTAAACATGATTGTAAATTCATAATCTAATATCCCCAATTTGATTGGAACTCTAATTTATGAAAATTCTGAAATTAAAAACTCTAATTTTACCGTAATAGGAACCGTTATCATTAAATAGTGGAAGCAATTGGATTGTCATAAAAGCTTATTAATAAACTTTAATAAATGTCGTATTAAACTTCTTTATAAAACCAAAGCAGTAAATCCATGAAACATGAGAGTCTAACACTTGGTCATAGAAAAACATGGTAAATAGTAAACTACTAAGATAACTACGTCTTAACTAAAATCCTTTGTCAAGTCTTAGAGTTATTCTTAAACTGAGATTCTTAGATTCTGCTACTAGTTCAGCTGGCTATTAAAGTCTCACTCCCAGTGCTCCTATCAACAGCAAAATAGTCAACTGTGGGGGACTGAGTAGTAGAAATACTTAGAAAGTAAACTTACATACTAATAAGTATCACATGTCATAAGTGCAAACGTATTTCACACACAATCATAATTTAACTTAAAATATTCACTTGGTGACTTAATCATAGATGAGTAAACAAGAGACCCTCTCCGAAGGACAAGGCAAGCATAGACCCTCTCCGAAGGACAAGGCAAGCACATACTCTCTCGATGGATAAGACAAACATAGACATTTCCCAAATGATAAGGTAAATAGAGCATTATTATGGGTATGTAACTCTAATGACAGAAAATATTTTCTTTACATTTTCATACAACATCCTTTCTTATCTTATCACATGTGTTACGTTCTCAAAATTAAGGTTCACACCTCATAAAAACATCATATGATAACTATAACAAAATTGAAAGAGACTTCATAGAGGATAATCATCACATACACATTTACATATGTAAAACTTCACTTACCTGATCACCTTGTAGAAATATGTTAAACAACAAAATCTTTTGAAAATAAAATAACACTATGCTCCTTTAGAATGATTGTGATTTACAATTTTGATTCAAAATCTACATTATGACATAAAGCCACATAAACGGTCGCAAAATCATTTTACATCCTCTTAAAAATTTAGTTTTTACCGACACTCTAGAATTATTCTAAATATTTTTTTTGTAACATTTGGATGTTGTTTAGAATGTCAAATGACGGAAAGTTGATGGATACGTAAAACCCTTTTTGGGCCAAAATAGTAAACTTTGGAAGGGCATTTCAGTATTTAAAATTCATAAAAAAGTTCTCAAAATTTGCAGTGTAAACTTTTAACAGACTCAAAATGTTACAGTGAAATTTTGAGATTAAAAAGACTAGATGCGTTATAGGATTAATTTCTGAAAACTAATTGAATTTTTCAAACTAAATACTATTTTTACTATTTGCCAAAATTTTAAAACTAAAAGTAACTATATATAGAAGTTTTTTTTAAGGAAATTGGAACTTAAGATGATTGTCACTCCCATTACCTGGGAACTGCATACTGTCAAGAGGGCTGGTCTCGAATTTAGGTCTTACAACCCCACCAGTTCTTCTTGACAGTTATATGTAAAAATGTTATTTGGTTTGTTTTAAAAAAATATTTGGAAAATTAGTATATTTTTATACTCGAGAAAATAACATAACAAAAGTGTTGACGCACTTCTGGTTTATAATTAAAATAAGGAAATATGACACCTAGAACCAACAATGATGTTGTACTGAATCATGCCACCAAGATCCGAGGGTAGAACTATACTATAAGGGATCAAACGCCAAATCTCGTTATGCAGAACCCTTCTATGATCCTGTGACACCAACGCATGTGCCTGTTTCTCATGGAAAGAAACCTGAGAAATTTAATGGTTTAAATTTTAAAAGGTGCAGTAAAAGATGTTCTTCTATCTTACCACCTTGAATTTGGCAAAGTGCTTGAGTGAAGAAGCTTCTAAGCTCAATGATGATGAGCAAGATTTACAAACAATCAGTGTTATTGATGCTTAGAAATATTCTGACTATTTGTATAAAAATTATATTATGAATAGCCTTACTGATTCTTTGTACAATGTTTATTTTAACAAGAAAAGAACTAAGGAACTATGAGAATCTCTTGAACGAAAGTGCAAGATTGAGGATACGGGCACTAAGAAATTTATCGTGCAGCGCTCCTGGATTTTAAGATGGTGGATTATAAAATGATGATCAGTCAAGTTCAAGAATTTTAAATTATTTTACACGAGATTCATGCTAGAGGGGATAGTGCTAGGTGAATCATTTCAAGTGGTTTGCATTGTTGAGAAATTACCTCCTACATGGAAGAATTTCAAGAACTATCTCAAGCACAAATAAAAGGAAATTAGCATCGCAGATCTTATTATTTGAATTTGAATCAAAGAAGATAATATGTTGTCTGAAAGAAGAGGGTCGAACCCTGTTGCTGCAGCAAAGGCGCACATGGTAGAGCATGGTCAAAGTTCCAAAGCCAGAAAGACCAAAAACGACAAAGGAAAGGGTAAAAAAAGCTGGGACCGAAAGGAGAGGTTTCAAAGAAACCAAAATTTGAAGGAAAATGCTCCAATTATGACAAGTTGGGTCACATATCTTCTAAATGTAGATTGCTAAAGAGAAACAATGAGGCAAATATGATTGAAAACATTGCTCGAGACGTTTGTGATATCAAACTCTCAATAGTGGTCTTTCAGCTTAACATTGTTGGATCAAATCCAAAGGAATAGTAGATCGACACTGGAGCTACCCACCATGTGTGCTCATAATCGATGAATGTTCTCTACCTTTAAGGTGATAGAGAATGGAGAGAAGTCGTCATGAGGAACTTAACCACCTCTGAGATCAAATGTCAAGAAAAAATGATTTTGAAGATAACTTATGAGTAAGAGTTGACTCTAAACAATGACTTGTATGTACCTAAAAATTGTTTTGTCGAAGAGTGGAATGTATGTTGGTAAGGATCTTATGAGTGCTGGAATGTTTAAGCTCAGTGTAATGACTTTGATCAAAGCCAATATCAATAAAGCTAGTTCTTCTGCTTACTTGCTCGAGTCTTCCTATTTATGACATGGTATACTAGGAAATGTTAATTATGATACTTTACGTAAATTAATTAATCTTGATCATATACCAACATTTCATATTAGTTCCAATCACAGGTGTGAAACTTGTGTCAATGCAAAATTAACAAGGTCATCAATTCGAAGTGTTGAAAGAAATACTGAAGCACTTATTTAATTCACAGTGATATATGTGATGTAAAATTTGTACAAACAAGAGTTGGTAATAAGTATTTTATTACTTTTGTTGATGATAGTACAAAATACTGTTATGTGTATTTGATAAAAAGCAAGGTGAAGCTATAGATGAATTTATTCTTTATAAAAATGAAGTTGAAAATGAATTAACAAGAAAATTAAGGTACTGAGAAGTGATCAAGATGGAGAGTATTAATCGTCATTTATTGAGATTTGTGCTCAACATGAGATTATACATGAAACCACTGCACCTTATTCACCTTAGTCCAATGGTGTTGTTGAGCTTAAAAATCGCACCTTGAAAGAAATAATTAAGGGTTTGTTGATCAGTTCTGAATTACTTCACGACATGTCGGGTGAAGCCATTTAGTCGGCTAACTATCTTTTGAATAAGATATAAAAAAAGAGGCAAAGACCCCATACAAATTATGAAACTGTAGAAAATTTTCTTAAGAATGAGAGGATGTCTCGCTAAAGTGATGGTACCTATACTCAAAAGGGTGAAAATAGGACAAAAAATATCATTTGTATTTTCATTGGTTATATAAATTGTTGCATTCCTAGACTCCGTTATCGTGTTCTTGTGAACCTCAAGATTGCCAGATTCATAAAATGTGACGCCTGACTCTTTGATGTTTCCTGTCGTTCCCTTAAATTTATGTCGCCTGAGCATCCGAGCTCACCCTATTCTCCCTTGGGGGTACATCATCTATATCGTTGGATCGACGCGACGGTCCTGATTGGTCACATGAGTTAGTGCCTATATATAGGTGGTCCCCATTTCCTTCCCTCCAACATTTTCACCCCTCGAAAGTCTCTGAAACATTTTCTTCTGAAAATCCTTCACCTTGTAGAAACAGACGTCACCGCCCACAATTGATGGCCTTTCTCTCTTCATTCCTCGTTCTTATTGTCTTCTTGTTTTCCCTCAAGGTGTGGTCATGGTCCTTGCTAACTTGGCCTCGTACGTTTCTTTTCATGATCTTGGGAGATGCCCCCACAAGTCATTTTGCTCCAGGGTCGTTATCACCGTGATAAATTATTTTATCCTTGTCTAAGTCTTTCATTTTATCCTTATTTTTACCTCCTCAATTTTTATTGCATTCGAGGGTTCCAGGGAGGGGGTCTGTAGACTAGATGGACCACGCTGCTATGTCGACTAGGGTTGTCGGCCGATGAGGGTACGATGAGATTCCCTCCTCGTTGTCCGAATATGACTTAATCAGGATTCATAGGGCTTACCATGTTCTGATTCAATTCAACTGCGACTGCCTGAGGTGTGCGAGAAGATTAGTGCTCTGAGACATTGGGGGGGATTGTATTTGGCCTCATTGGAGTGTGGGTTGAGGTTACCTCTACATCATTTCCTAAGAGAGTGGTTCTCCTCGAGGGGTATTGCTCTGGCCCATCTCCTACCGAACTCGTGGAAGACTCTGATTGGTTGTTGTGTGCTCTGAAAATTGTACCTCGACGAGGACTTGACTCTAGACGATTGATTTTATCTTCCAGTTGAAACCCCTCCCAAGAACAAGGTGGTAGAGGTGCCTCCTCATGGATTAGGCTAGTATTACCCGAGCAGCCGTATTGGAGAAGCCAAGGGAATCGTGAGTGGTATCCCCACATGGTACAAAGGCTGGAAGGACAACTGGTTCATGATCTTGGCTTTGGGATGCCTTCTGAGGATTTAGAGTCTACGCCTCCGGTCCCTCGGGTCTTTAGGGCCGTACGTGAATTCGCATCTTTATGAGGAAGAACACTAGCTTGTTGCTTACCCTGGTTGCTAATTTTCCTTATTCTTCTTACAGTTACTAAGAGGAGGCTAGAAGAATTTCTCGTTTACTTCATATCCTGAATTTGTTGCCTAACCAAGCTCCCTGTCGAGGCCCATGCCTATGACGCCCTTCTCAGGCCTGAGTTTTTGTTTCAAACGGACTTGTAAGTTGACCCTCAAGAGGACGTCATAGTCGACTTTCCTGTCGAGAACTGCTTGGAGGATTCTCTTATTCTTATGAGTATAACCCTCGATCACTTTCTCGATTTTGTTGCTATTTTTATCATCTTCCCTCTTGTGATTTTGATTCCACCTTTGTAGCAATGACCAGGGACAATTCTTCTTCCAAGAAGCCAAGGAAGGAGCTTGATGCCTCCAAGATCCAGAAAATGGAGGAGCTTCATGCTAAGACATTGGAACGGTTAAAAAGGAAAGTGATCCATCATGCACCTCGTCTTTCTGTACCTCAATCGCTACCTTCGGGGGCACCACCTTCGATTCTACATGTCCTTCCTTATCTTAGGTAGGGCCCGCTGCATCCGGACGGCATCCAGGGGACTCCCTAGGGATCCCTCCAATCTTGTCGACCTTTTGCCCCAGTTTAGACGGTGATCATTCAGGACGTTATGTCCTCCCCTTCGGTCTGAGACTCCACTACATCGAGCTCTGGTTAACAAAGGTCTCATGATGGACATAAGTGCAAAGGTCCAATGCCTCTGAAAGGGGCTGACCAGTTTGAGGCCCAAGCCCGAGCTCAGAATGAAGTGGTCAAGGTGCAGGATTAGATATCCAAGCACATTGATCCCGAGAGGGGAATTGGCATTCTAGAAGGGCTCCTTGATAGTTTCATGGAGCACACCCTTGATATAAGCTCCAACTCTGATTTCATAGTTTCTGACCTTTAATGTGGTGATGTTGGCACATTTTGGCCATTGTGAAGACCACGTACTAGAGGCTATTCGGGTTTCCTCTCAGACAGAGGGTACTCTTGCTGAGAGGACTAAGGACTTCGATTTTCTCTGCAACACCTATGACAAGGTCCTGTTAGAGTATGGAAGACTGAGGGGCCTCTAGTGGGAGTTAGGTCATGATTAGGCCGAGATCGATCAAGCTGTTAGTGTGAAATTGGAGGCTCGACTGTCCGATTGGGAGAAGGCTATCTCCGATCTTCAGTAGCAGGAGATCATCTTGATGGACAAGGTTCAGCTCCTGGAGGATAAGCTTTCTCGAGAGATCCATTCCCGAACCTAGGTGGAGAAAAATGAGAGGGACGCTCAGAGAAAACTTGGCTTGGTGAAAACCCAGTCGAGGGATCATCGCGGCCGCTGGACTGAGGGTCATGCCAAGGGAATGTAACACTTCAAGGCAACCCCTAAGTTTCAGACAGCCTACTTACAGAAATTTCCCTGGGTTATGAAAGTTGGCATGATGAGATCGTCAACAACCACCCTGAGTAGGACTTTAATTTCCTCAGTTGTACGTTGGATCCTCCGCCCACTCCTATGCAATTAGCTTATGATCGAGTGATGGTCCCTAGTGCTCGAGAGGCTCAGAAGGATGTTGGGTTGTTGCTTTCTCCTCTTATTCTTCTAGATGTTCCCAGGTCTCCACCTGTCTCTCCCGGGCTTCCTAGTCCTTTGAGCTCCTCTAACCTCATTGAGTTGGATGCGGAGGTCTTTCCTTCTTTACCTTCGGGTCGCCCTGAGGAGGAGGCCCTTCCACCGCTACCTGACTCAATTGGGGCTACTGGTCTAACCGAAACTCCTTTGGCTTCCGCTATTGATGCTGCCGAAGCTTCCATAGGCCCTGCCGTTTGACTTGTTGTGCTTTTTATGACTTGTAATTTTCCTTTTCCTTTCTTGAGTATATATATATTATTTGCTAAGTACCTTTGTCTAGTCTGCATGAACTTTGATTCCTTTGATCTCATCATTTCACTGTCTTTGATTTGACCTCGAGTGCCTTTATTAATATTTGCATGTCGTGAGTGGCGGGGGATCCCTAACCCTTAGGTTGGTTTTTACCTGTGTAAATTTCGATCTTTCCTCTAGGAGGGCCGCCCCCATTTTGAAGAGGTAAGGTCAAACAGCTTGATCGTATCCTTAGGGAGTCGTATTGCCCCTACAGTGGGTCTATTAGAGTAGGCTTGCTCCAAACTTTTCCCGGCGTTCATCTGGGCACCTCTACCTTGGTTAAGGTACTTTTTTCTTTAGTCGGGTGAAGGAACGGGCGTGGTTTCCCTTCCCTACTATCTAATTGGGCATTCTTTGTTTCGGCAGGTCGAGACAAATCATACCACCCCTGACTTTATTGTTTTATCTGGCTTCTCTGCTCGGTAGGGAGCCCTTTTTTTCCTTAGGTGTTTGGTCGGCCATCCTCTGCTCAGGTCGATGCCTTCCCTTTTTTCTTCCGGGAGTTTAGTTGGTATTTTTTTCTTTTTACTGAAGCGCCTTCCCATCTGATGAGCAAGCATGCTCAACAGACATCGCCTTTTATTCCCAACTGGTGAGCTAGAGCACCGCGTCAGTCATCACTTTTTAATCCTGAATGGTGGGATGAAACACCGTGCCAGTTACCACTTTTTATTTGTGGAGTTTATTCAGAAATTTCTGCTCTGACCAGAGCTTTTTTCCCATTTGACGAGCTGGTATGCTCGGCAGACATCACTTTTTTTTGTTCGCGACTGGCGGGTTAGAGCACCTTACCATTCATCACTTTTTTAATCCCAATTGACGGGATGGAACAACGCGCCAGTCATCACGTTTTGTTTTGTGGAGTCTAGTCAGGCATTTTTAATCTGACTAGAGCTCATTTCTTGTCTGACGAGTTGGTATGCTCGGCAGACATCACTTTTTGACCCCGACTAGCGGGTTAGAGCACCGCGTCAATCATCACTTTTTATTTTGTGATGTCTAGTCAGGCACTTTAACTCTGACCAGAGCTCATTTCCAGTATAACAACCTGGTATGCTCGGTAGACATCACGTTTTGATCCTGACTGGCATGTTAGAGCATTGCGCTAGTCATCATTTTTCCTTCAATCTTTGATGGTGAAATGGACTCTTCATTGATCAAACCTCGCTTATTTATATCTCCCTTTCCCTATTCCCTAAAGGGGTGAAGTTTTTGCTTGGACTGGTTCCCTTGCCATTGTCGACTCCTTCCTCTTGAGGGCGGCGACGTAGCATTCCCTCAACGTCATCTGGTCCCCTTTCACTGATCCTATGCCCGTGGGGGTGGGGAACTTTATTACCTCGTGATATGTGGAGGGGACCGCTTTGAAGTTATGGATGGTGGGCCTGCCGAGGATGACATTGTACACTTCGCTGCATCTTACCGTCATGAATTCGACTAGTTTGATTGCGAGTCTTGGAGCCATAAGGAGGGCTATAGGGAGATTTATCACCCATTCAGGGACAATCTCATGTCCGTCGAATCCTACTAAGGGGGTCGAGCATGGGCGGAGCTGCCTAGGGTGTAACCCCATCTGTAGGATGTCAGCGGAGTAGTTCAGAACGTCGGCTGAGCTCCCGTTGTCAACCAGGGTCCTCCAAACCTTAATATTTACGATAACCAGGGAAATGACCAGTGCATCAGAGTGCGAGTGATGAATTTTATGCACCTCCTCCTCCGTGAACACGATTACTTCTTCTACTTTGGCTTGAGATGGTCGTGGGAGGACATTGAACCACCATATATCATCTTGACTTCCCGCATGAGGTTTCGAGGTCGATCAGCTCTCTGCTCAGGTTGCCTCTCCACATTTCTCTCTTGTCTCGGTGGGGGGGATGTTGTCCCCACGGGTTTTACCAGCGACTACAAATTCCTTGAGATTTCCCTTTTAGATTAGGGCCTCAATCTACTCATGAAGGTCAAAGCATCATTTCATGTTGTACCCCGAATCCTTCGGATGAGGTAAATGCTGGATCCGAGGGTATGGAAAAGGTGGGTTCGTTTACCCTCTCGCGAGTCCTTCCCCTTCTAAGAGTTCCCAACGCCTGGACTCTCCAGCTCCCTCTCGAATCAGATCACCTCCTTAGTACTCACGTACTTTTGGATCCTAGTTTTGAGCTTAGCAAGGGAAAAAGGGTAATGTTTGGCCATTGGCCACCTCATCTTGGAATGAGTGATCTACTCCTCAGTACGGCCACCATCATATCCTCACTGGCGTTATCAACCTGTAGGGATTTCAGGTTGAAATGGTTCATGTAGTCTTTCAATGACTCATCAGGTCGTTGTTTCACTGTCATTAGGTAAGAAGTTGGCCTCCTTCTCTCGTTTCCACCCAAAAATTTCCCTACAAACAATCTGGAGATCTCGACAAACAAATGAATGTAGTTTGACTTTAACTGCCTTATCCACTTCTGGGCAGACTCACTGAGTGTCAAGCGAAACAGCTTGCACATCAAGGGCTCCGGGATGTGATGCAGGTCTATCCAGACCTTAAAGATTTCCAGGTGCGCAAATGGGTCCTTGGTCCCGTCGTAGTGGGCGATTGATGACATCTTAAACTTTGGGTCGAGTTCTACCCATTGGATTTCCACTAAAAATGGGGACTCAGTTTACCCTAGGAGAGTCTCAAGATAGGCCCTAACAGTTTACCACCGTTCTTTTCTTAGCTCCACCACCTGCAACTGAAGTTTCTGTATCTCGGTCCACAATCATGAGCTTTTGCCAGTTTGGTTTGTCACCTCTTATCCCTGGCGATTTTGGTAGAACAGACCTCCCTGCCTCTAGTTTGTTCTTCCATGCGGGGGGCTACCTTGATCTTTCCCAAGTGGTCATCCTCTATGGCTCCCTTATTGTGGGATGACCTGACCAACGATTCCTTTTTATTCTGAGGGGTAGTGTCCGTGGGCAACTAGGAGGTTGTGATAACATTGGCGAGGGTCATCATTTCTTTCCTCATTTTCCTGGCTGCCTGGAGAGGGAACTTACTGACTCTTTCTTCCTCTGTAATGTGATCAAAGTGGTAGTGGGAGGTTCTTCCCTCAGAGAACAGGAGGGTGGGTCCTCCTTTTCCACTTTCGACCCATCATGAATTTCGTAGGAGTGGAACGAGAAAGCCAGGCTTAATATGCTTTTGTAGAGTAAGCTACTTTAAGTGTTTGGAGGGGGAAGGCGGCTTTGTTGTCTTCCCCATAGACGACTCCAACTATTGTTACTGAAAATCCCTGTCATGAGGTGGCATACAATCTCTCCTCCATGTGGGGATCCTTTCTACTTGAAATCTGCACAACACAAACGAAGAACTCTAGAGGCGAAGAGAATCAGGGGTGTTTCCACATCGAGAATCTTTGATGCCTAAGTCAATATCCTTGAGAAAATTTGGCAGAGTTTCCCTTAATAGAGAGTTGCGTACCTTACACTAGCTATAGAAGGGGTATTTATACCTGACCTTGGGGGAGAGATGTGTGTCGAGTAAGTTTCGAGTGAGGTGACATTTTTTTATATGATGAGCTGGGGGTGACATTAAATACCTTTTTACCCCAAGATGATGTGAATGGATGTGCATTTATTATCGATTTGCCTTTAATCCTACTAGACGTGGTGGATGCGACCATTTATTGGCTGACTTAACGCATCATTATGATGACTAGAGTTTACCGGCACCTATCACAAACGAGAAGACGTCATGTGGAGTGCTACTTTCGGCGAACGATGATGATGTCTAACACAGGGCTATCTGAGCCTCTACGTCAGACCCTCCTCTCGAAGCTTCTTAGTTTATGCAGGTCAGTGCCGCTCGAGCTCCTTTGCCAGGCCGACCTGGTTAAGTCAGTTCCTTCCCTTTTAGGAGCTCAACTTTCTGATTCCTCTTCCTGAAATCGAGTGGAGGCACTTGTCGTGGCTGCCATGTGGTGCCATGCCTTTGGTAGTCCGGGAATACCTATAACAAGCACCATTTCCATTAACCAATTTTGAGCAAAATTTTAGGTGGGACTCACTATGTATTAATAATATACGTTAAATTTGACTATAAATTTGTTAAAATTAACTTTGAGGTGAAAGAGAAATTGTCAACCAAAGTGAGCTAAATCAAAATAAAAAATAAGTGGAAATTGTGAGAAACCCACATTGAAAAACTTGGAAGTGGTATGTATAGAGATGCATGGATCAATGTTGATAACTTGATAACCATAAAGGCTCTCTCTTGCGCATATATGGGTGGAAATTCCAGCCTGGTCAGGCATGCAGCTTGGGTGCGTATGCACGTCCTGCGGATAAGAATGTCGGTCCGAAAACCCACCTTTATATGAGCTATTTTTTACTCTAGATTTATTTTTTTCTCTCTAAAGAAGCCCAAAAGTCCCTAGAATATTCTGGAATGGAATATTCTTGGCTCTTAATGGCTGTATAACAGCCCAACAAAATATTTGTGACGTTGATCCTTGGGACAAACATTTTTTTGGAGCATAAATGACCTTTATGGTGGCTCTCTCCCATGAACACTATAAAAGTAGGTGTTCTCTTTCTCATTATTTCCACAAAAAAGTAATGGCTTCTTCTCTTCTCTCTTTTTTTACTCTCGTGCTTTGTAGAAGCTAGTTGATTTGAGTTTTTTGTGTGAAGACTAGTTAAGTCTAGGTTTGAGTTTTTAGTTCGGTCGTTCGTTCGGGTTTTTGGTTTAGTCTTGGTTCATGAGTCGTGTCTCTGGTAGTAGAATTTAAACAATTCAGTTCGACTAGGTCGTGAAGTCCGATGCTGTTCAATTACCTCCAACCATTTTATCTTGATAAATAAATATCGTTAACAACTTTTAGTACCACAAGTAAGGGGCGTAACTGTTGTAAGAAAACTTTCAAAAGCATAACTCGGTTTGAATTTCTCCTTAATTTTATATTATTATTATTTTGTTGTTGTATATTTATTTCGATAATAATATTTACATATGTAATTTTGTAATTACTACGTGACTATGATTTTATTTACTTTTCATTTAATTTTATAATGTAATACATTATTTCTGACAGTCGGTCTAGTAAGTTTGATTTGACGCCTAGAATGCTTTCGGGTATTTCAACCGTGGATCTTTGGAATATAATCTCCAACACGTTCGTCAAATTGCCCGATGCTCAGGATATGTTGAGTTGTTTTTCGTTTTCCATCTCTGGTGCCTGCGGAAAGTTTCAAAATGACATGTTTTAATGGTAAAGGCTTTGACCTAGTTAGTGCTATTAAATCCGTTGAATCGTATTTTGCTGGATATGCTCAAGTGATGGAAATGTCTGAGATTGGTGTCGTTGGAGGATTGAGTGATGGGAGATAGGCAACCGTGATCAGTGTTGGGTGCTATTTTGTGATGCTTCGAGAAATATGGACGATGGTTTGGGGGTATTGGTTGGGCATTACGGGACCCAGTGGAAATTTGAAGAGAGCAGCTTGTTATCAGATCCAATGGACAATGCCAACCATCCTGACAGAAGCTCTAGGCATGTTTTGGGGACTGAGTGAAATACATTACTTTTACCCATACAAGCTCATGGTATTTTCAGACTGTTCTGGCTTAATGGATGCTGTTCGACACTACACTTTCACGACTCTTGATATTGGACCTATTATTAAGGTTATCTTAGCCTTACCGTTCCAGTTTCTATCTTTGATATTTAGTTTTCATTCCGTCAAAAATAGATTTTACGGTATAGACGCTTATGACCTCCCCCTCTATGCCATTGTCACTACTGGTACCTGACCCCGTCGGCTTGACATTTTTGCAAACACCGACCCAGTCCATATTCGGTAGGCTGTGTTCTTTCGACACTCTGTTCAGCAGCCTTTTCTGGATCACCAGCCGACTCAGAACCAACTTCAGTAATTTGCTCGGCAGGAGGCTTTGACATGATCGGTGCCCCGGCCCCTATTGCATAGGGGGACATATTCTTCAACTTCTTCAGCTTGGACTGGTAGTCAAATTCGAAGGATCGCTGCCGAATGAGGGATGATAGCAGCCTGCTGTAAGCTAGAAGTGACTCGAGAGGAGAAGGAGGAGCGTCGGGATTCTAGTTGCCCCTCATCCCATGACGAAGTGCGGAGATCATTTCTTTATCGGACGAAAAAGATTGGACCGACTCTTTTTCCTTTCTCCTTATCCTTGGGGTCCGCTGGAGCTTCCTTCGCCTTCGTCTTCAGTTCTGTATTGCAAAGAAAAGAAAAGTTCAGGCAAGAAAAAAAGAATGAAATACGAATGGATTGCATTCGAATAAAAGTATACCAGTATAAAATCTAAAGAAAGCCTGAATTGGCCTCTCGAAAGTGGTCTCAAGAGAGTCCTTTACAGCCCTCTCATACATAGCCATCTCTTCCTCTACTTTTTTTTTAGAATGGCAGTAAGACTTGTTCTCATGACTACATCTCTCTTTGGTCGGGGATGATTTCCAACAATCCGAAGTTGGAGCAGGGAAAAAATCCCCAGTGGGTAGGGAACCCTCCGTTATAGTTGCTTCAGAAAGAGATATTGGAAGGTTGGGAGATCTCCTATCTTGTCCGGTTGTTGTGACAAGCGAATCTATTGAGAGATATTGAGCCAATAAGCGGGATTGACTTGCCTAACAGTGAGATGATGTCACGAAAAATGACTAATAAAAGTATAGTAGAGCATCTTGAAGTCCGCCTCCGTCCCTTCCACCCAAAATGAGTTACTGGAAAGCTGGAACCGAACCTGACTTCCTTATGTATGTTGCTCATCGTTGACGCAATGGTGGAATTTCCCCTATCTCTGGAGGATTGTGAGGGAAGTCATAAAGGAATGGGCATCCGGAACCATGTTACGTGCCCACGAAGTCATTAAGCTAAGGTTTGTAATAGTGATAAGCCTGTTTTCATCGGTGAATCCTTTATGTTTTCGGGTCCCTTTTTGGAAAGTTGCGTTTTGTTATGCAAGTTTCATTATTTAATGAAACTTCTTCATTTTGAAAAAAAAATTAAAAAAATATTAATTACTGTCACACTCTGATTCTGAAGGGCTGTTGTGCCAAAAAGAAATTGAACCAGTTGTCTTTGAGCTTCAACGAAAATGAAGCAACAGCGGTTGCAGGATCACAAGAAAAAGGCTAAAGTAAGTGGAAAGGAATTGAAATTCTTGATTCTGCCATTTCTTAGATTCTTCGCTTACACTTTTACTGTCTACCACCATCGGCAGGGCTTAGCCTCTTCTTCTTCTTCTTCTCACTAAAGCTCAGGCTCCGTGCCAAATTCGGAATGCAGCCTTGAGCAGACTGCCCTAATTTCCCTTTCACAGATCTAGAGCTTCTGCTGTAAGTCGTTTCACTACCGCACTCAAAACTCGCGGCAGATTCACTCCAGCTTCTATCAACTGATCTCGGCGGAATTCGGAACTCGAAAGGCTCCGCTTCTGACCTAACGTGATATTCTCCACTGCAATCGGCAGGGTCTTCTCTAAAACTTTCATGGAAGAGCTCAATAAGCCGTTTCTTCACATCCGTCGGAGAGGGCTCTGCCGTCGTGAAATCAACTGTGTTTTCTACAAATGGTTGCTTTTGCTTCTCTAACTGAGCAGCTCCTATAAAGCTGCTTTGGCATATTGGAGAGCTGTCACAAGATGGAGTAGTAACATCTGCACATAAACAAGCCACTCATGAATTACTTCCATCAAAGGGGAGACGAATAGATTAATTTCGCATAATTAATCTCACCTCCATTGACACTAAGGTAGTCTTCGTTATCAGAATCTAACCATGGTTGCGAATCGAAAAACATTTCCTCTCTTTTACCTACATTCACGCATACTTTAGCTATGAGAAGCCCATCAAGCAGAAACATCTAGTTTAAGAATTTGAAAGTTCATCTTTTATACGCCTTAGACTAAATTTATTAAGATGCACGTAAAATAATTTCATGTTCTACTTCTAATTGGTCGGGTTTGATAGCCTAGATTGTCATAATAAGACTTTATCTTCGTGATTTTCGGAGTTCAATCGCCGTAAATTCTCAATTCCAACAATTATCATGTTACATTTCATTTTATGCTACACTATAAAAGCTTGAATTTTGGTTAATGCTACACAAATTAGTACAAATGAAAACCATCAGGTTTTGCCTAAAAACAAAGAAGAAATTCAACAAAGGCAAGGTTAGAATCATTACTAAATTCCTGGAAAGTGGCTAGATGAGTCATTTGTGAGGATTGAGGCCCCAAACAGAGCTCACCAATTGCAGACGTCTCCTTGATTTCAATCGGAACATTGACTGTCTTTGAACCAACTGACCATTTGAGCTTCATGGCAGAAGAAGCAGAATCTTCTTTCTTATGAACTCCAACACAATTACCCATGTCTAAAATCTACACCACTGTCCAACATGGATCTTCATTCCTTGATCTCTATATGCTAGAGAGAGAGAGAGAGAGAGAGAGAGAGAGAGAGAGAGAGAGAGAGAGAGAGAGAGAGAGTTGAGTGGGGGACTGGGTTGCCTTTGTGCTTACTGCATTAAGGAAGAAAACTTTTAGCTCAACTAAAATCTGGAGGAGGAGTTGATTGGTCTTGAAAGCGAAGTAATGGCATTTGCAGGGGTGGGTCCAATTTTTTTCTAAAAAATATAAAGAATGGCTACAACTACAAGTAAGAAAGCTGCTTTTTGGACTGCCAAATTTAAATACTCTTGGATTGATTTCGTCTTCTTCACAATAGTTGTTGTTAGACTTAGATTTTGCCCAATTTGATGGCAATACGATTTTCAGTAACTTTGTAAGAGGTAATGATTGAAGAGGACAGTTTTCACCAGACATACCTAATCATGACCAACCATTTGAAGGATAGTATCTACATTTTCACCTCTTCTTGTAAATGGATTTGCGTCACCCATGTTGAGAGAAGATGGCGTTGGTTTTATCTTGGTCCTTAGTTTTTAAGATAATGATCTACATCAAACATGAGGAGTGGATAAAACAGTACTCATTATGAAATTAATAAACAACATTGCCAAAGCTCTTGGAGGTGTATCCGTATTCGGCAGAGTAGGTGAACGACGTGAAGGAAATGATCTTTACATAAAAATGAAAAAATATGGAGTAATTAATGAATAAAATATTGTAGAATCGAAAGTGATTCTAGTCTATGGTCAGATGACTGAACCGAGAACTCGTATGAGAGTTGATTTAACTGTCTTAACTATGACGGAATATTTTCAAAATGTTAATGAGCAAGAAATACTTCTATTTATCGAACATGAGATAACTTTGATATTTATCCGCTTGTTTTATTGAACATAAGATAACTTTAATAGCTTGTACATATAGAGAAAATTAAGGGGGATTTTCATATTGTAACCAAGTGTATCTACTGTAGGATCACCTCAACCCACGTCACATGTAGGATTGAGAACAAATGTATACTATGAAGATATTTAATTTATTGTAGGTTTGAGTCCTTTTTACTTTAGTATAATTATCTTGAGTAAAAATATAACTCAAATTAGCATGATTGATTACATATTTCAAATAGAAAAAAATGTTACATCGTACTGTCATATTCAACATCATTAAAAATTAACAGTATATGTGATCTTACATTAAACATGATAAATCAATATATAAAAATAAAATCTCTTAATTATAAGGTGTATGAATAATTTCACACCACCTATATTATCACATCTACCATAACGATCTTAAATTGGTTAAGCTAATCCGCTTGTTTAGTTCTGAGCCTTATTTTTTTCAGTGTTTTAATTTTTAAATCAGTTCGAGCATCAATCCATTATACGGTTTATGGTCGTATTTCTTTTATCATAGAATTGAACGATGAGTTGTCCAATGCCCAGTACTGTCCCATCCTATGCAAAACAACAAACCCATTGTTTTGTCTTATTTTGGACAATTTTTCTAAGGAAAAAGTACCTGTTCTAGGTAAATCATCGAGGGAGTTTAGAGTAACCTAATCATGAATAATGCCAAACTTGGGGATAAAATAAATCATTAGATGCGGTTGTTGCAATAGGGAAAAATCAAGATTGTGGAATAAAAGTAAGGTTAATAATGAACATCGAAACTAAATCGGCCAAGCTAAGCAGGATTGAAACAAGGGTAGTATCGTAATGGACGATGGATTTTAACATTATAGGTAATTACTGAGGACAAAATGTAACGAAATTTCATTTTTGATAGTTTAGACAAAGGGCTAAACTAGAAAACAAATGAGAAGCATTTCAAGGTTTAGGTTTAGGATATGACGAACCAATCATTTTATAGATGATGAAATATTGAACAATATTAAGTCACCTTCAATGCATATGCATTGAACTACGCTGGATGTCTGATGAAACCAAGCATTCACCAAATCATAACCATATAATAAAAATTGGAGAAATTTTTTTTAACATCCATATAATTTGTTTAAATGCATAAATATCTCTCTAATTTGAAGGTTGAATAAATCTCCCTACATAGTATGTTTCATTGGCAGAAGAACTCAAAAACATTAAATTTTAAACTAACACCGTTGAAATAACATGCAACACCAAAACTACCCCTGATTATATTCCAATTTTGAAACGTTAAGATCAATTTCTTTTAATATTCAAATTATTCACCTAAACCTGAAATAGCCCGTGTTGGTTTATGTTTCGTGCTAAAAAATAATTGGATCAAATCATTATAGGAATAATCTTATCCTTTCACACATAAACTAATAGATTTTTAACATAATAGGCTTATTAGTCATTTTTCAAGGGTATCTGTATTATTTAAGTAAACTATAAAGTGTGGTTAAGAAACTTTTAAGTTCCTCAAAACAAATAGTAAAAAATAATATCGATTTGGTTCATGGGAAAGAATATCCAACTACCATGTTTATTCTATGAACATTTTTGTCCTTTCTTTCTATGGTCATCATCCATCATTTCCCTCTCTACAATATAAAGTACGACTTTTTATGGCAATTCCAAGCTTGTAATGCTACGGATTGCAATGTCAGAGGGAAATGGCATGCCAGCAAGAAGCTTTCGCTACAAGAACTATGATAAAAGAAGGGTATTTCTAAAAAGCTATCCACTTCACTTGGGAGATGAAGAAAATGAAGGAAAAGAAGAGGTGGTTACAGATAAGGAGAGCAAAAGGATGAAACCTTTGAAGAAGCTATTCCTATCAATATTTCAATGGGGTGGTGGGAAGGCCTTGGCATTGAGGATAAGCACAAACTTACCATTACTGTGATTGCTTGTTTTCCTGTTGGCTTTAAGCTTCCTACTGGTCGAATTTCAGCATGATACTATGCTTCTAATTGTACTTTTGTAACTGAATTTCATTCACACTGTAATATATTATACGGGCTTAATAGTGTCGCGGCATAAGCTCCTTAATTTTTTGTCTAATAATGATAATTACCAATAAATCAATCATCACAGATCTCACTCACTTCCTCACCCTCTTTAGTCTTCTCCTTCCTAATATGTAAATGCGGACTCGAAGAATGCATTGATAGGAAAATGTCTAATCTCAAAATATAATTCATAATTGTATCTTAAACAAGTATTCATCACCTTCAATTTCACATTGGCTCCTTAATAGAGCAGAAAATATAGGATCCCACGTCACAGAAAATGGAGCTTCTAGTTCCATATATGAAGAAATTTTTTGTAGCTCAGAAAAAGATAGACACTCCCATTGTGAAGCATCCTACAGCTACCCAGGGGCTCAAACGCTCACCTGTTTCAACAACATATTGTCAATGGATCAGTTACAATTACATACAGAATATCCAAATTTACATTGAAGATGCACAGATTTCTGATAAAAAGATAATCACATATTTTCTTTTTTCTTTACTCTCAGGTGGTTTTTCATTCTCAACAAATCCATTGAAGTGGTGGAAATTCATTTATCTGTAGGCTTCTCCATCAATTCCAATATAGAGTTTGTATTTTTCAGGTAAATGCACTATAACCATCCAAAGAACGAGTCTCCAACAGATCTCAACCTAACCGGGTCTTTTTTTTTGGGGGGGGGGGGGGGGGGGGG